>LUGF01025574.1:0-12490 GCA_001625245.1 Calycopis cecrops
CTTACTCTAAAGAACGATCAAGCAGCAGCTATCAACGATATCCTCATGTCGTTTGAGGCTGAAGAAAAGGTCTATACTTCGATTGATACTGTGGTTAACACAGATGACGCTACTAATTACCTTGTAGAATTTAAATTCATTAAATTCATTGAAACCGCCAGGTTTGCCTTATCATAAGCTTATTCTACGTGTGGACACTCCAATTATGTTGTTGAGAAATTTAAAACCACCAAAACTTTGTAACGGTACGAGACTGCAAGTGAAAGAGTTACATCGCAATATTGTGGAAGCCATTTTATTAACTGGATGTGCGAAAGGGGAAACTGTATTTATACCACGAATCCCATTAATACCGAATGATACCCCGTTCGAATTTTAAACGATTACATTTTCCCCTAAAAGTCTGCTTTGCCATGACAATAAACAAGTCTCAGAACAGAACAGAACACTTGAGAGAACATTGCGTCTCTCATGGACCGTTATATGTTGCTTGCTCACGAGTACGTTCACCAAGTACTTTGATAGTTTTAGCGCCTAATAACAGATTAGTAAAGAATATTGTGTACAAAGAAGTTATGAAGGTCCAAATTTTTTAGACACGCTAAACAAAAGTAAAGCCGCAAAAACTATACCTAATCAATAGTACTTTTTAACGCGAGCGAAGCCGCGGGCAAAAGCTAGTATTATATATACCGCCTCTTCTTTAGTAAGCGTAGCGTAAAATAATCTAAATATATTATATGAATTAAATGTTCGTGTGTATAATTAGACGGCCTACCTTTCCATTTAATTAAATGTGCTTAAATCAAGCAACGCTAACACCTTCTTCTTTTTATTGTGTAGTTGGCAGTCAGGCATGGATATAGAAGAAAATTTTCAGTGCGTTTACGATACTTATAATACCATAAGTATCGTAAACGCACTGAAAATTTTATTAGCGCATTGTCAAACCGTATCGGAAGAATATGAACACAAACACATGTATGGCACGAGATTTTTGTATATAATATTTTTATCAAACAAACATAAAAAAATAGTATACGAGATACATATAAAATTCTCATGTCACAGTGCTAGTTACCATACTCCTCCAAAACGGCTAGACCGATTCTTATAAAATTTTGTGTGCCTATAGGTCTGAAAATCGGCCAACATTTATTTTTCATTTCGATATTTCCACGGACTTGGAACTTACGCGGGTGATACCACGGACCTCAGCTAGTAAATATAACATTAATATTTGGAATAGTTGGAATTTCATGTTCAATAGTAGAATTATCAAGACTTTGTATATACCTATATATAATACATAATTATAAAATTCTGCAAAGGAAATAAACAATCAGAATTTCAATCTCGGAGCCGAGAATTCCAGATTACCTCGCTTCGAGATTGTGGCGTTGTTATCTACAGATATGGATTTTATCATCATAAGTAGATGAATCTTAATCCATGCTGCCGTCTGCTGATTCAGAGGGACGGGTGAAGGACCCCTCAGGTGAGCTGCTCTTACCTGCTAGTCCTCTCCCCCCAAGCCTGTCCAGTATGGGTAACCCTGTACGGCAAGACCTTGAGGATCACAGGAATATGCAAGCCTTCCACCACAGCGAGGAAGCAGAATCTTCGCTAGGAACCTGAATATCACCAAAACTCTTGTATGGAAGTAATTGTTTATTAGTATACAATAAATATGTATATTTGTGCTAATTTAATGTACATTAAAACAATTGATGGAATATTAACGCCGCTCCACTGCTTTCATTACAACATAAAACTTGTTATAAGTACGTGTATTTCGCAAAAAACATTCTCCTCGTACAACAAATAACAGACATTTCTATTCGTCGTCTGTACATTTCGCATTAGATTGTGTTTCGCATAATAATTTATTTTCCTTCCGTTATCATAAAACTGCTGTTTATCTTATTTACAAAAAGGAAAAATGAATTATTTTTGATTTGCCGATGCTTTTGAATGTTATGGATGGATCTTCTTACAAAGTCTTCTTTAGTATGATCTGTCCCTATGTATGTCTGTAATAGAATCTTGCTAGTTAACATTGATCTACTTCCTGATTACGAATTGAGCTGAAAGGAGACTTTTCGGCCTAAAAACCTACAGATATAAAGCTTGTATAAAAAAAGGTAGGGCTGGTTGTAGCTACTACTGGGGTCCATAGGTGGCGGATGATGGAACGATGGTAAGATATTACCATCAGCTGCTTCGGCAGTCCCAGACCAAACAGCATTAACCCGGCGAGAATGTGGTGGCAAAAGATTACATAAAGTATGTGGCGGGGTGTGACATACCCCAAACAGAAAGAGTATTATAAACAGGTTTCTTTTTTAAATAACGTTAAATAACGAGTTAATATTATAAATAGTCATTATTACATTGTAATAAAATAAAATCGATACTATAATTCTGTATATTTTTATTTTTTTATTCACAAAATCTAAGGCACTTGTTTTTCGTAACAAAAATAATCATCTTCTATTTAACTCCACAAAATGTCTAAAAACTTATAAAACCTGAATACTTTGATAAAATAAGACTATAAAAACATAAAATAAAAAATCAGTTAAGTGTTTAAATCAAAATTAGTACAATTTTTGAAAAAAAATTTTGCATGTGCTAGGCTTTTCCACTGCCTAGGCCTGTAACGATGGTCATCGAAATACTCAAATACGTCGATCACGCCACGTTTCACTCGCTCAACCCCTTCCCTCCAGCTACACGAAAACGCTAAAATGTAGTATAGCAAATTAAAAAGTTATGTCGATGTAAACACTAGTAAGGGTGTGTCACACCCCACCAAATTCTCGCCGGGTTAAGCTACATAGGGCTCATGGGCAGGAGCCCTTAAGAGGCCAATGTAAAACAGTCAGCATCAGTGCAGGATGTTGACTTAGAGTGGCAGCGGAGGAGTATCTTAGATACCAACGGTGGCGCCCATAGGCCTAGTCAGCTGGCTTACTACACACTCATCAACCCGCATTGGACAAGAATGATGAGTTAAATGTATGTTCACCTCTCTTTGTAATGAATAGCACCACTACAACACGGCCCCCAGTTCCCGGTACCTTGACTATACCTGGCCAAGGTGGCGGTCAGGGTGAAGGTCGAGCAGGGGGTGCTAAGAATCCCCGGGTTACGGCAGGCCACCATAACCACCAACTGATCTTGGCGACGTACAATGGACGCACGCTGCGGCTCAACGACAGGCTGGTCGGGCTCGAACAGGAGCTGAAGCACATTAAGTGGCATATTCTGGGGCTATGTGAAGTCCGAAGAAAGGGCGAGGACACCATAACTCTCGAATCGGGCCATACAATGTACTTTCGAGAAGGAGATCAGCCGTCGCAAGGCGGTATCGGGTTCTTGGTTAACAGGACTCTCCGTGACAATATAGTAGAAATGTCCAGTGTGTCTACTGGGGTTGCGTACCTCATAATTAAACTGACCGAGAGGTATAGCCTCAAGATTATACAGGTCTACGCACCGACTTCGATATACTCGGACGATGAGGTGGAAAATATGTACGAGGACATCTCTCGAGCCTTACATTCCACCTCCAAGGCCCACTACAATGTTGTCATGGGGGACTTTAATGCTAAAGTGGGAGTACTGATTTACGGCGAATCGAGCATGGGGCCTCATGGTTTTGGCAGTAGAAATCACAGGGGGCAAATGCTTGTCAACTTCCTCGAGAAAGAGGGGCTCTTCTTGATGAACTCATTCTTTAAGAAAAAGCCCCAAAGGAAGTGGACATGGCAAAGCCTTTACACTGTGACCAAAAACGAGATAGATTTCATAATAACGGACAAACGGCGAATATTCTGAGATGTCACAGTGATCAATAGGTTTAAAACCGGAAGCGATCACCGACTCCTTCGAGGCACTCTGAGTATCGAGTTGAAAACCGAACGTAACCGTTTGTTGAAATCTACACTCCGGCCAAATCTACTCCAAAGCATTGTTGGCTCCGAACAATTCCAGTTAAAATTGGAAAATCGATTCTCTGTCTTGGAAACCACAGATGACATAGACCAGAAACTCGAAAGTGTGGTGGAAATCCTTAGGGAAGAATGGATGAAGTTCTGCCAGGGTAAGCATACGGGCAAAAAGTCTAAACTTTCCGAAGAGACGCTCCGACTAATGGAAGAGAGACGCACAGACCCATCGCCAGCTACGTCGGTAAGCCAGGCTCGCAACAAAACCATAAGGAAGCTTGTGCGACGCGACCTCCGATCATTCAACACGCTCTCGATTATAAAATCGATAGAGCAAAATCGAGGGTCGAAAGTGTTCGTCCAGCCTCTGGGTAGAAGCCACCTGGCAAAGCTGACAATATCTACGGGAAATGTCGTCGCATCTAAGTCGGAGGTTCTTGTGGAAATAAAAGACTTTTATGGCAAACTCTACGCTACGCAGACTTCCAGGCCCAAACCCGGTACTGAGGACAAAAGAGCCACACTTACCCGCCATCTCACAGAAGACCTGCCCGAAATCAGCCGAGATGAGATCGTGTTGTCCCTTAAACAACTCAAAAATGGAAAAGCCCCGGGAGAGGACGGAATTAGCTGGAGGAGTTTCAGTCTTAAAGGAGCTCCAAGAGCTCTTTAATGCCGTTCTTTTTTCCGGGAGAACACCAAAGGCGTGGAACAGAAGCGTGGTGGTTTTGTTTTTCAAAAACGGAGACAAAACTTTGCTGAAAAACTACCGCCCTATTTCGCTTCTGAGTCATGTCTATAAGTTGTTTTCAAGGGTCATCACGAACCGTCTCGCTCGAAGACTCGACGATTACCAGCCACTGGAGCAGGCCGGGTTTCGAAGCGGCTACAACACCATAGACTACATCCACACGCTGCGGCAGATTGTACAGAAGACCGAAGAGTACAATCGGCCCCTATGTCTAGCGTTTGTGGACTATGAGAAAGCCTTTGATTTTATCGAAATCTGGTCTGTTCTGGATTCCTTGCAGCGTTGCCAAGTAGACTGGCGATACTTCGAGGTGATGAGATGTCTTTATAATGCCGCAACGATGACCGTTGAAGTACAGAGCCAGCGTTCTGAAAATATCAACCTACGACGAGGCGTAAGACAGGGGGATGTTATATCCCCGAAACTGTTCGCTAACGGTCTGAAGGATATGTTCAGGACGTTGGACTGGAAAGACTGCGGCATCAATATTAACGGCAAGTACATCTCTCATCTGCGATTTGCAGACGACATAGTCATTATGACCGAAACGCTGCAGGACCTACAACAGATGCTGAATGCCCTGGCTGATTCTTCTCTTAGTATAGGCCTTCGGATGAATTTGGACAAAACCAAATTTATGTGTAACGAGCACGTTATTCCGGAGCCAGTTGCCGTACATGGACTCCAACTCGAGGCTGTTCAACAGTATGTTTACCTAGGGCAAACGCTCCAACTAGGTAAAAACAGCTTAGAGAAGGAAGTTCAGAGTAGAATTCAGTTAGGCTGGGCAGCATTTGGCAAACTACGTCGGGTCTTCTCGTCACCCATCCCACAATGTCTGAAGACTAAAGTCTTCAACCAATGCGTCCTACCAGTCATGACCTACGGAGCCGAAACGTGGGCACTCACGGTCCGACTGGTCCATCAATTCAAAGTTGCTCAGCGCGCTATGGAGAGAGCTATGCTCGGTGTTTCTCTGAGGGATCGAATCCGAAACGAAGTAATTCGCCAGAGAACTAGGGTAACCGGCGGGCCGGTCATATCTGCCGCAGAACCGATGATCGTTGGGGTCGCCTGGTTCAAGAGTGGAGACCGCGCACCGGCAAACGTAATATAGGACGCCCTGTGACTAGATGGAGTGACGATATACGCAAAGCTGTGAGCAGGAAGTGGGAAAGGTTAGCCGAAGATCGAAGCGAGTGGCGTGCTATGGGAGATGCCTATGTCCAACAGTGAACTGCAATAGGCTGATGATGATGATGATGATGATGATAAAAAAAAAGTATTTTAGGCACTTATATTTCTCACAGCACTTTTATTGTAGAACCTATCAAGGTTGAGAAATTTGTAAAAAAAATCATCTATTTATCGATTCACGAACATTTAATTCATATATATTTAGATTCTTATTAACATTGGAAACGGTTTTTTTAATAGTACAATTAGAACTACTTTATTTTATTATTTTAATATTTTGTTAGTATATATATACTTATGGTACAACAAATGTTTATTTATATACCTCATACCTCATGTGATGTCACCCCTGTGACAACTAGATTGTACTGACTAGGATGTGCTTGTGTATGTTATGACGCCATCAAATGATCTGATTGTGGATCTGGTGATGGAAGCACGCACTCTTTCAGTGGGGCAATTCTTCACTGCCAATCGTATGGGTTGTTTTATGGACTCCAAATTATCATGACGTTTAGAGCAAGCTGTACTGTCTAAAACTTACCTTAAATCATAATCCAATAGGTTAAGATCGGGGTTAGATGACAAACGGTCTTCAGAAAATATTTTGGTTGTGATATTTTTTGCGGTGTTTCCAAAACATTGCAAACTGAATTTGTTTCACAAAAACAAAATATATTTTAACCAAAATGTTGAGTTGTATTTATCCATTTAATAATTATCATAGAAAGTAGTACCTAGAGTCTTAATAAATAATTTTGTTTTATAATTCTAAAGTCCTTGCCGATTCTGAAACTTACAGTAACAATAAAGTTCGTTTGAAACTTTCAACAAAACGCCTAAGATAAAGTTCGTGTTCGAAGATAAATAAATAAGAAGTGTCTGTTTATTTATAAATTTACTGTGGGCGCCCATTCTATGCGTTATCAGTCTATAAGTATTGCTGTTATTTACTACTTTTACGTAAGATATCCTAGCATTTATACTTACATATTACATTTACATAAGATTAAGGAAACTGTGTCTCAAAATCCATAATTGACTGGAATTCACTTAAACGAACATGATTCTAAAGTCGAGTAAGCTCACTGCTCAGTAAAGAGTTGCGCTGATATTATACTTGGCCGGTCACTTTTCACTCGATTTTACATACCTCGAGCGCTTTATATCGTTTGTGAGTAAACTCCAGCAACCATGACAAAAAAGTCCCGATATATGAATTGGCCAGGAATGAACGGTTGCTCAACATTTTCGTGTAGGTACAAGAAACAGATGCTTACGTTATAACTTAAAGTATTTATTTTATGACTTTGATTATTAATTTTACTCGTTATTTTTATTATAATCGTTAGGCATAGAATTAAATTTTAATAATTGATCTATGAATGGAATCAAATAAATCATTTTATTTGCATTTTTAACTTCCGTCCATAATGAAACGTAACTACTACCGCTATCACGAATGTTTAGTACCAAATATGGTAGTGTGTAAGAGAATTCCTTTACTGCTATAAAATTATCAATAGATAGGTACTCAATTCACCATCCTTATCGATAAGAAAGTCATAACTCAATAAACAATGTAATGATGGGAATAGTTTCAGGAGCTTCCTTTCGCTGTGGCTAGAGTCGCTGAATATGAGTTAAATAATATAGTTAACATTTGTAATTTTAAATAAAAATATAAATGACAAGTTCTTATGAAATAACTATTAAAAAGAAATTAATGAGAGGTAGTGCCACACTACATGCAAGCATGTAGCCAATTTGGACCGATGCGACCTCTAGCTTACAGTAAAGTGACAGTTATGATGTTGCGTTTCATGCAGTGTGTATGTAACCGATGGCCCATGTAGGTGGGAGAAGGAAGGAGGGCAACGCATCTGTATAACCTCTTTCGGATATCTATGGGCGTCGGTAGTCATGAAAATGGCTCCGATTGCTCGTTTGCCACGTTATACTATAGCATATAAAAAATCTATTAGCCAAGAAATTTAATTACTTACCGATAGATAATTAAATGAATCCGCTTGGACTTGCAGGACGAACTCGTTTTCTTTTTTGCCCACTGGGTATCATTTTTGCTTCCAGAGGTGGAGTTGTAAGTTTCAACCGAACTGCCAGACCCAAAACGTGTTTGCATTTATATATATTTATTGAAAACGCAGTCGCACAAGCCATTTAGTCTGTCCGAATTCGGCAGTATGGTTTTGTGGAAAGTATAAAAAATAAAATACTTAAATAGAATATCAGTAATCACTAAATAGTAATAAAGCAGCTCACAAAACGTTGCTTAAACTGAACTTTGTAGTAGTTAGTCATGTAAAACTTCATTTTGTATTTTGTATTTCCAGTCGCTCACTCCGTATTTCTAGTCGCTCACTTAATAATTTAGTATCACGGCTAGAATTTTAATCGCTGAAGTGGATTAATCACACTTTTAATAAGCTCGTTCTGAATTTTATTATTAATCAATATTCGTCATTAATTTAGTTAATGTTTCGCTTACTAATTTTCATACCGTTTGTTATTAAGTTAAGCTCGTTAAGCTAGTTATTAAAATAGTATCTCATCATCGTGCATCGGTCGCAAACTTTATTTTATTCGCTCGTTTTATTATTCCCCAAACAGGTAAATAATAAGCTGATCTTTTTTTTAGGTTTTTTTGGTTGTCTAGTCGTTTGGAAATTGCTAATTGATGAGCGTATCCGTGCTGAGGATAATGATGATGATCACCGCTATATTGAAAAACAAGGAAAATAAAATGTTTGCCAATATCAAGTTAATTCACTTAATTTGAAGGACAAAGTATACATTTGGCCGTTCATGCATTATTCCGAAGTGACCTTCGTAGTCACCTTCACAGACGCAAAACACATTTTGTTTTTTGTCTTAATAACAGTTTACTGTTATCGAGGTCGTTCTGTTACAGTGCTAATAGTGTACATATTCTAGACATAATATAATAAAACTGTAATTGATCGCCGTCCGTAAATAGCGAATATATTTAAAATTTCAGGGTGGGGGTTCTTTAATACGAAAACGAAAGATGCGAAAACAATGTTTTTAATTTTGTCTATAATGTGTCTTTATCTTTGTGAACGCTAACTGCTCAACTGATTTCGATACCATTTTCAGGAATATATTGTGATGAGCTTCATTTAACCGTTAGTACTTTTCATTTTACTTAAACAACAAATAAAGAATTTATTTAAAAAATTATATTAATTACATACCATGTGCCAAATAAAGCTGCCCAGATCTATATAATCAATAACTTTTTAAAATAGGGTTCAGCTTACGTTGGAAGCGCGTAATCCCCCTGCTTATGTTGTTCCCAATAGTGATAGATAGGATAGTCCAATGGTTTTCTTAGGATAGATTTTACAGAGATATAATTACTACGTGGTCCAGCTAATACATTAATATAATAATTGGCATCTTAAGTTTGTTAGAATTTAGATCATTACTAAACTTTATTGGATTTAATCGCGGTTGATTAATTATATGACAAACCAGTGGCTTATATCCATTACAGGAGCCATCGTCAAAATACAATAATAGTGACCATAGCTGTTGTAAAGTACCAAAAACGATGGTAAATAAATATAGAAACCATTATCAAATCTGGTAAAGTACCTTGTTTTATATTGTGAGGATAAACAACACAATAGCTATATTTTGTGGCTAGTTTTTATAATTTCTATAAAATCTTTATTGATTAACATTTTGTTATAGTATAACTAGTACAGATGCGTTGCCCTCGTTCCTCCTGTTCCCTCCATGGACCACCGGCTACTTACACACCCACGAAACCTGACAGCACAGCTGTTACTTTACACCGCCACGGTCTCTTGTAAGCGAGAGGTACCTCGCCGGTCGTGCCAGTCCAATTCGGCTACATGCATGCATGCAGCGTGACACTACCTCTTTCAATATATAAGTAGTGTTAATAATTTGATATTTTTATGAACCTTTAGTTAATGATATGCAAAGGTAAGTTATATCTATAAGCAACACACAGTCGCCTTTCGTGAGGGTGAAGTGAGTTCAGATAGGGTGTTAAGGGATGTCAATGGATTTGCATAATATAATGATAGTTTCCATAATTATAAGCGTCCTTCGTCACGTAGTGTCTCTTAACTGACTATTCGTAACATACTCTTATATAATAAATTCCAAGTGCTTCTACTTAATTTTCTACATAAACAAAAATATTCGTCAAATATTTAAGAGCTAATCGATCAGTCGAAGCCCTCAGGTAGCCAATGATGCCTGTAAATATGCAAATAAAGAGTTATTATTATTATTATTAAATATCAGCATACCCAGATGTTAAGCAGATGCGTCGATCTTCTCAATCTCATAGCTGCTCTCACAAGCGATTGCGGTAATAACAAACACTATTGACCATCCTTTTATTTTCCCGCAGGGTTTAAGTGGGTTTACTGTTCACCACGTTACATAGCAATATATTAGCATTTAGATTAGATTTCCACTTAGGTAATGACGCTCGTTAAGCAGCTGGGGTACACGTCCTTATCCTATTAGCTAAGTTAAATATTGCACCACTGAGAGTGAGTCAGCATATTTATAAAAATGCTATTTAACTGGAATCGATATAAAGGTTATAAACCTCGCCATGCTTTTTGGATCATTCTATATATTTTTAATTATTATCAGACCGATTGCTAAGTTTTTATGGACATACTTACGGTAACTTGGTCTTAATTCTTTCTTCTGGCTTTTTTTTTCTCGCCTATGTTCAAAGAAGTTGAAATTCACACTAGAACGAAATAGATTATTTTGACCATGTTACTAAATATTATTTGCTATAAAATAGTATTGGTGTATCAAGTAGGTAAAAATGAAACTGCTAGATGAAAAAAATATCTGTTTTATGCAGAATATCAAATAATAAAACCGGTCAAGTGCGAGTCGGACTCGCGCACGAAGGGTTCCGTATCATTATCTACGAAAACGGGAGCTTATCTTTTGTATGGGAGCAAAAAAATCACGTTTATTGTATGGGGCCGCTTAAATATTCATATTATTTATTTTTTAGCATTTGTTGTTATAGCGGCAACAGAAATACACCATCTGTGAATATTTCAACTGTCTAACTATCATTGTTCATGAGATACAGCCTGGTGACAGACGGACGGACGGACGGACGGACATCGGAGCCTTAGTAATAAGGTCCCGTTTTTACCCTTTGGGTACGGAACCCTAAAAATGTGTTCAGATGTAAAGTTTTTGGTACTAAAATATTTTTGTTACAGACAATATTATTTACTATAAGAATACACATCACAGTACACATCACTTTACGACACTACATCTTCGACTTTGTTTCATTCTCGGACAATAACCAAAGAGATTAGCTTACGTTGAACGCTCTCGGTATGAGTTACGATGGTTCAATACGCTGTGTGCTATTACATTTCCTGTCTTGGTGGAGAAGGGACCACCTTAAAAACATCCCTTTCCAAACAAAAAAAAACTGACAGAAAAATATACCTTATTGCATATGGTCTATTTTACTCTGTTGTCTTTTTCACCGTCCACCTCAGTCAATAGTACAGCCAAGATATTTAATTAATTCACTTGTTCCACGATTACATAATTGATGTAACTCATACTCATACATCTTATTTATAGCTTAGAGAGATTGAATCCTGTGGATACTGCATTAGCTGCATCAAACAGTAAAAACAAAACTACTAATTCACACATTTGAATTCCTTCTTTCCACTTACATTTATCCCCTATCCAGATATAGGTAAGTTGGTACTACACAATCCTGTTTATGAAGCATGTCTGGCAATGCTTTGATCTTTTATTTCTATAGCATCCATAAACATAAACAGATCTATTTTGTTACTCTGGCATTAACATGATCTATCTACCTAGATAACTTCAGAGTAAGGTAGTTTCTATTGAAACTAGTTTATTTACGTAAATTTTAAGTAACAAGATTTATATTGGCCTTAAATTTAGACTAGATCAGATAAATAACACATATAAAATAAACCTTAGACCAAAGATTCAAAATTCGACATTACTATCGACTAAAAGCAACCTACCACTCAGTTTTTAAGAGGTAGCGCCACGCTGCACACAATTTAGTGTGTAGCCGAACTGGGCCGGCGCGACCGGGGAAGTACCTCTCTCTCACTTAATATCGATGTGAAGTGACGGCAATGTAAATTGTCGTCGCGTTTCGTTCGGTTTGTGAGAGTTCCGGATGGCCCAACCCCCACCCCATGTCATGGCAGCACAGAGTACTCACAGATTACCCCAGGAGGGTACCGGCATTTACCATGCAGGAGAATCCCTCCCTGGACCTCCACGCTCAGGACCTGAACCTGTGTGTGGAAGCCTGGGCTGCCCCGCGTATTCTGGGGGGGGGCGAATCTGTGCTCAATGGCATTATAGCAAGGGGCAAACGCAAGACAAAGCCGAAGGCACACCCTACTGCACTCGTTGTGAATTTTTGCAACATAAGGGGGTTGCATTCCAATTTAAACGCTGTCCACCACCATCTCGAGACTGAAAAACCGGCTTTGCTCTTTCTAACCGAAACGCA
>LUGF01025574.1:30104-43197 GCA_001625245.1 Calycopis cecrops
CCATGGGTTGCATTTGCATTACCCCGTGGTAAAAAATATGATAAATAATTAATGTGCGATGATAATGTAGCACTCAAATCGTGTAAGAATTTTTGAAATCGGTCCAGTACTTTCGGCGCCTATTCGTTAAATATGAACACAAACACACACACACAAACACAAACAAATATTTCCTCTTTATAATATTAGTATAGATATAATATAGAGAGTAATGATGTATTCTTGGTTTTACATTCAATGTACGGAGAATAATTTTATTTATTGCCCCCTGCAAATGAATGTTTATTTTGGTGACTTCCGACGCACATTAACACCAACTCAACAAGCGGTTGCGATGAATTGGGCCGGCGCGAGTTTTAAAATATTATTACAGAAATACATATATTATGTACCTATACATCATATCTTATATAATATATATCTATGACCTAGACAGGATTCGAATCCGTGTGCACAGGCATATAGCTATTGCTAGCGGAATTACTAACCGTTCTAACGCACGAAACGATGTCACTTCACGGCTGTATTATGAGAGCGAGAGGTACTCCCCCGGTACTTCCAGCCAGATTTGGCTGCAATGCAGCAATGGCACTAACTCTTACAAAAAAGGATTTAATTTCACGAACAAAACTTTTTGTATGAACCCTTTGATTTTTTTGTACGACTACAACGAAAACAATTAATGAGTTGTGTCCTGTCCATTCTTTCTAAGGTCTATGAATAGCGATCATCAAAATAATCTTAGATATTATTCTTTATCCAAGCATCAAATACATTGTGTCAATAAACGACGTAAATTTTGCGCCATCTATGAAAAAAATTGGCGCATTTGATCTGCAAATACGCTTAGCTTCACATCATATTAGTATGCGGATTTGCCGTATGTCCGAAGAGTGGCGCTCAATTATTGTATGTTTTTATATTTAGTGGGCGTGGCTTAAACTTCATTTTCGCAAGGTCATTGACGAAACTCAGCGCCTTAAGCCATTACGACAAGAGTGAATCTTGTTGAAAAGTTGAAGCCTTGCTATAGAGGTCTTGATATGATATGATTAGAATCAGCTTATAGCCGTCCACTGTTGAACGTAGGCCTCCCACATAGAGCGGCAACCATCCCGATCTTGGGCAGCTCGCATCCATCCGTGACCTGCCACCTTTCCTTAAGTAAGTAGAAGTCTTAATAGCTCGATAATATGTTTACTAATAACAATACCTAGTTATTTTGATTTCATGTGAACTGAAACCTACCTATAGCCAAGAACCAGTAATATCGTTAATAATAATAGTGAAAAATTAAAGTCAACATTTTTTTTTGTAAGAATATGTTCAGTATTTTAGTACTTAGTTATGTTGCTTACATTACACGAAACTAACTTGTTGCGATGGCAGTAACAGATGTCAACGAAGCGGGATGCCTTGCTATATCGACATATTCATTAACCTCGATATCTTCATCTCATTCTCCGTAAGCTATTGGTTACTCTCAAACTGCACGTATCAATTGTTATGACTGGTCAGTAGGTTTTGCTGCTTCGTTGGCTTAACCGTATTTCATCGGAGATTAGATAAGATAACATTAAAGTAATTTTTATTTCTTTGTCGGACAGTTAAAGCCATTTGGAGTTAACTCATGACAAAGTTAACTGTTTACAACTTAGTCATAATTGTTCCATTTATTTTATTAAGATACACCCTGCAAGCCGCAAGATTAATAACAACAAGCTGGAAATTCAAAATTATTTGCAGAAGTTACAGAAAAAGCAGACCAATTATGACATAATGGTGTCGGTGTTACTACTTCTCGTTACTACAAAATATTTAGATGCATAGTAATATCATAAATGCAAACTAATACTTGTAGCAAAAAAAAATAATTGTCTAAATTAGGAAATAACTAGCAGGTCCCCAGATTCTCGTATTTTTATGATATAGGGTACAAACGAGCAGGTGTTTAACGACTACCGCCGTCCATAGACATCGATTATTCGTTAATCATCAAGTTTTGCAGATGTTTACATTTTTATGCCGAAATTTTATTGTCAAATAGCATATATTGCATTATATTGTAATGAGGAGACATTTGTTTGTCGATGTCAATAGTTTTATTTTTGTACTGTTTTTTTATTCTTTTTCCATTATTTCAGAACATTTACGAATGTGATTCAAAGTAAGTAAGTAGATTGATTACGAGCAGCTATTTAAAGCCTATCACCATATAGTGATAAAAATCGGCATACGTTATTAATATATCATGTTAAATTAGTGTTATTTCACTTTAAATGAAAATTTAAATGAAAAGAAGAATTAGGTGTTAAATGTTTGAGACTCTTCAAAACCGCGTTTGACAATTTTTAATGTAATTTTATGCTCTAAATAACTCAACAATATTTAACGCCTTTGTCTTCTGACTAAGTTAATAAACGTTTACAAAATAAGATGTCGACGACTTAGAGACTTTCTACTCTCAAAGGCTACTTTATAATTGTATGCAAATTAATTATTACCGTTTTTAAGCCAAGTAACCTATATAGTTAAAAACCGTCTGCTACAAGATTCATCATTCGGCCCAGATACCTACGCTATTAGAGATAGAATTTCTGAAAAAAAATTCATAATATTTATTTACACCAGAAAGCGTTTTGAATTGCTCACGATAGTCATGTAGCGGTCACATAATGAAAACCGACGATCAAAAAACCAAAAAAAAGACATCTTTCTTCTACAAGGTAGCAGTCGACTCTTATTAAATACAATTCTACCTTATCTACCCTACCAACTACCTCTTATTAAATACAATTAGATATAAATAATTCACGGCAGTCGTTTTCTGGTTTAAACTTTGTTCATATGTTACTAGCGGGAACAATAACAAGGTATACCAACTAAATTTTCATCGTAATTCTGTAGAGCGATACTGTATATATTATTTTTTTGCGATAATGTTTTTTTGCACAAAAGAAAGATATATTATAGCGCTAAAACGCTTGCCATATGAAATGCAATCTCACTGTATACTCTTATTCTCCTATTCTAATGAGAGATTTGTATTCATGTCGAATTTCAATTCCAAAGTGACCTCAAAAGTCACACATCAGAATATTATGAATAATGGTAATCAGGTCATGCTTGTTTTCAGACAGAATGATTATGCAATGTAAACTTTCAAGACTATGGACTGTCACTTAGGTATACTTTTTAAATTCTCGATATCACTGCCCTAAAAACTGAACCCAGGACCTCATTTTACTTCTGTATACATTCATTACTAGCTTTCGCCCGCAGCTTCGCCTAGAAATCCACGCGATTTCTAAATGAAAGACAGTTCCTCCCCGTAGGTGATAGCGTGATAATTTATAACGCATAATATGTTGGCCTGACCTGTTAATTCATTACCTATCAATATCATGCAAAACTCAATATTCACGCAAAACTTGAAGTAAATCCATGCAGTACTTTTTGAGTTTGACCCGGACATACATACAGACAAATAGGCAAACAGACAAAGAGACTAACAAGCCAACAAATAAATAGACAAAAATTCTAAAAACTATATTTTTGGGTTCGATATCGATTGTAAATCACGTCCTAAGTATACTTTTAAAAAAATATTCAATGTACAGTTTTATATTCCTACGATTTTATTATATGTGTAAATTGTACAAATGAGATAAAATACTTTAAATAGAGTTTGCACTTAGTAACTTCTATAAAACGACCGCCTACAAGAAAATTTTCTTCAACAATTAATTAATGAAAATAATTTTGTCTTGACTAAAATTTTAACACAAGTTTTGTGAGAAAATGTTGCTATAATATTTTACTTTGTAATTTTCTGCTTTTATTTGCCCGCTTACCGGTGGTAGTAGATATTTAATTACTAAGCGAATGAAAAGTTGGACTGGACTTTAGGTGCCGAGCCCAGCAAAACAAATAAAAGTAACAATTTCGTATTCAAAGTTTTATTTGGTTCGTAGCCTATAAAAGTGTTGTTTATTAAATTGGAACGTTTTAAGTTGAAAATTCGTTTAGAATTTTTAAAATAAGTGTTAGGCAACGCGTTCAAAGTTAGTTGTTGTTATCACATTGCTCGATACACGATGCACGATGTTCAAGTTTTTGCACCAGATATTAAAATAATCTTAACCCATGGCAGCCCAAAGGAACATTTTTTCGGGATAAAAACAATTCACAGAATTGTTTTTATCAGAATTTAATCCAAGTTACCTTCCATGGGTATGCCAAATTTCATGAAAATCGGTTCAGCAGTTTTTGCGTAATGAAGTAACAAACAAACAAACTGCAAATATACAAACTTTCGCATTAATAATATAAGTAGTGTAACATGTGGAAACCTCCATGTTACGTCAAATAAATACTCTACGTTTGGTATGTCTGTGTAATAAAAAAAAAGATTATTTAAAGTTTTAATTAATAGAATAATAGCAAAGAATTTTTATATTTTTGACAGGTTGAAAAAATATGTTTGGTGTGATTTGGTAGATTCGGCTCCGAGCCGTGAAAAGCAACATGTCTATTTTAGAATAGGTCCTTAATCATATAGAAAAATGTAACTAGAATTAAGAAGATTCAGAAATAAATACATTAAAAATAATTACATCAAGTGTTCCTATTTCTCTTCATTTAAGCCAGATGGCATAGAACTAGTTAGGAAGTTTTCATTTAGGACTTTCAGATATCTTTAGATAACACTGCAACAGGGATTGAGCTACGCCGAACCCACACCCGTCCCGGCAGTCGTTATAGTAGGATGTATTAATTATCATAATATAGGGAGCGATGTGTCTCGCTAATTCAATACCTGAGAGATGCCTCTTGTTTTTATAACACCGTCACAAACATAACAATTATTATCTAAGTGCGTTGATTATAATTTATTTATTTGTTTTGCTTTATAGTAGGAAAACATACAGTGTTTTATTACAAAAATTATTTATCATCACATCATTCCGACTCGTCCATTGGCTACGTGAAATTCCATAGAAAACACGGACCCTTGCGGTACCTATTGTGGGGTTAGACCAACATAGTATATTAAGTTTACAAATATTATTAAGCCCTAAGACAGCAAGACAATTTCAATAAGTAATTTTTGCGTTAATCTGAACAAATCGATACTTACAAATCTTCGGGTATTTCAAAGAATTAGAGATGTTAGGAAATCTGTGATCTCAGTCCTCTCATGCCCATGGTAGCTTCTGAAACGTCGGGCTTATTAATTACTAGTTTTTATTTTTTGTATATAAAAAATCAAACGAGCTGCCGGAGTCATTTTCATGCCTGCAGACGCCAGATGTAAACAATAAATTGAGAGTTCAGAGAAGATTACAACTTTTCTTAAGTTTTACTTTTAAGTAACTGAATAACGAGAGAAAATATATACAGCTCTTTGCATTTGTTAAATACTCGAACTTTATAAATTGACTTGTTTAATATTTGGTATAATATCGCTTGATTAGATAACACAATCACTTATGCTGTTTAACCATCTGCTATATTATATTTGTTGTTTGTTTCGGCTACGAGCCTTTTACGGCTTATCTTCATATATTGTCTACTGCTTGAGATGTGGACTGATATTATGTTTTTAAAAGTTAACAAGAGGACTACAATACACTTGCTTATAAATTAAAATAAATATATGACATAAAAATATTTTAAAAATGTGAAGGATCTAAGACTTTCTAATGGATTATGAACGTGAACAAGGTACACTTTCGCTTTAATTTAAGTCTTCCAATCTTATTTGTCAGAGCTTTATCATATTTACAAGCCTATATGATACATAAAGCCTTTATCTTGGCAAGTCAGAACACAACCGCTACTCCAGAGGACCATTATAATAATACTAAGGCTTATTTTAGTATTAAGCGTACTGCCGACGCTGACGACTAAGGTCTATAATTACCTTAAAAGCGTTTTAGAGCCGCGCCGCTAGCTCCGGACATTATTATTATAACCATGACATAAATTTACAAATGCAAATGAACCCAGAAAACTAAATTCTGAATTGTATTTTTATTGATCATGATTTTATTTTGTAACGGCGAAAAAGCTATTAATTACATAACATCGTTGTAATGTACGAGTTCAAAACACAAATCACTTCGTTTAACTAACATATTTAATAGTGTTATTGCTAGATTGTGACCGAATTTAAAATACCCTCTCGAAATCGACTGTGCTGTCGTGTTTCTTGAGGTTTTTGAGAGTCTAGCACTGACTTGGTAAAAAGGAGTAACAATGCACAACGTTAAAACATTTTTCAATTAATGAATCAAGCTAAAATACTTAAAGTATTATCTACGCAATTCGATATTTCGTTTTGGGATAAAGTAATGCAGTTTTATATTCAGCCAAATCGCTGGTAGTAGGTTTGCCTTTGAATTGATAGACTATTTGAACGATAATTTATGTAGTTTTGTTGTTTCCTCAACTACTCAGTAACGCTTTTGGGAATATTGAATCTGCCAATGATCAAATCAACTTGTTATTCAGTTTGTGGTTTGTCTCTGAAACTCTCTTTGTATACGGTTACTTTGATCATAACTAAAAATCACTATTGTAAGTGGGCTAGGTAGATGTAACAGTGCACCTAACGATTCCTTAACACTTGACTAACTTCTACAACATTAATATATCTCATCTCTTAGGTGGCGACCAAAGCAGGACACGGTCAATTCTTTTTAATGTGCTAATTCGTGATATTTTCATTCCCATATGTTTAGATAATTTTATTTAAATTATAGAAAACTATATGTAGTATATTAGACATGTGAATATAACATTATTGCTAGCGTACTAAAGCGACATAAGCATTGAGATATAAAGGACACAAGAATACACACCTACCATACATGCAACAAAAAAAATAAAAAGATGTAATGTTTTTGATACATTGCTACCGAATTTAAAATACTCGTGTGAAATCGACTATGCTGTCGCGGTTCTTGTATAGTCTGTTTAGCCTCTTGGGATAAAGGACGATTATTGCACAATGTCTCATTATCTATATTTCCGAGATATAATAAAAAAAAGACTTCGGACTGCTTGTTGTCACAAAAAAAACACGAACAGTTTACTACTCATGATGAGGAGCACTTAATACTGCCTAGCCTTCAGCTATATAGGTGACTTTAATAACATACTTTACATTGTCCAATTAATATTCATTACGAGGTGTGAAAATACAGCAACAAATATTCCAAGGAATTTTTGCCTAACCCTATTCTATTTTGGTTCGATGGTTCGCAGAAGTATGTGAATTTGATTGTTTTCCATCATAATCCATTTGCTCGATTAAGTTTACTTTAGGATATGTCAATAAGGTATCGGGTAGGTTTGAGGTTGCATACAATCGTATTCGTTTCGGACCACAGTATAGTTGATTTCTGTTCGAAAATCTGGATCAAATGATTAAATAATAATAATGCTAGTTTTACAGGATCTTATGTAATTCCTGGTTAGCATATTAGAAACATAATATTTAACCTTCAAGTACTGACGTGGGTGTCTCATAGACGGTGAGTTAACAAAAGTAAGCCTTATTTCGAATCTGTTAAAGATACCCCCGCGCCCTTCCCTGTAGCTTCGGGATTGAACACGTTGATTAATAAGTCGAGAACTCACTAGCGGCACGGCAACACGTTCGGCTGTAGAGCTGCGCAGTGTCTCTCAGACGTGAGGTCACTATTGAATAATACTATAGTAGCTAAGATTAAAATAAATATTTTTCAAGTATGCGAAATATAGGTTATATAATTTTTACCAAATAAATGCTGATTTCATATTAAAATGTTGTTTTTTTTACACTTTATTAATAGAACAATAATAAAATGATAACAATACAGGTAAATATGTTCAAATTAGTACTTATAAGTAATTCTTTTTGATTTTTTTAAGCCGTCTGAGATACGTTACATCACCATTTATGATATGACTAAACCACGTCAGTTCTTAAAGGTTAAGGAATGGAAATTTATATTTTATTATTGGTTTTAGTACTTTTTTATTTAGTAACTTTTTACATACTTCTACAATATCAATTCAATAATATAATTATATAATGAAAAAACATCAACTAACAATATTATAACTATGACTTATAAACGACTTATTTTCTGACATTGGCTTTATTGCCTGGAGCGTCGATGTGTGAAATTTGTCCAGATCAGTTTTATTTTATGTACGATCATTATGTACACGTAAACCACACATTCTAAAGCGAATGAGTTGTTTTTGCTATCTGTGTCATTCAGGCACTTATTAGATACAGAAATGTCACGTCCTACTTCTAATGTATCATACCCTACCATCCCCAGGAGGATTATAGAGGTAGCGTGCGGATTTGTAGTTTGTGGCCAACTGAAGCGCAAACAAAATCCTATTTTCTGTATATTACTCATATTTATTTTATGTATGTTTGTAGAAACTGCTTAAAGTTGTATTATAAAGTTGACTTCAATATCGGCGTATCAAGCCATTGCTTTCAGGTTGATGAATTAAATGGCGCTAATAACTTGGGGTTTATCTTTAGCCGCAATTTTAATACAAGTTACGTCATAATACTAAAATTGTGTTAAAACTCTAAAACTTTAGAAGTTTAGTATTATGTTTCAAATAAGTCGGTTGTCATACAATTTATAGGATAGTAAACGGGGACATAATAAGTGCACACAGATGAGAATTAGATTTAAATATCTGTGGACTGGCACGAAATTCTAAAAAAAATTTTTCTCCGAAAGCCGTATTAATTTATGATTACAATATTCGATAGCTTTTTGTTTTAATGATAGCTAGTTGATGCCATAGATATAGTGAAAAGTCGTATAATTTTCGGATATGAGTAGGATATGAGAGACAATAAAATTTGCATTAACAATAAGAGAGAGGACAGTTTTGATACTAGCGTCACATTGCATTGCAGCCGAATCATACAGGCTTTGGTCTGGGAAATACTGGTTCAAGCTTATAAATATACCCCTGATTCATAAAGTAAATTAACTTACAAACTCCACAGGAATTGAATTCTCAAAATACTCTTTGTTATCGTACTGTAAAGAACTTTCTATGAGTAATATACAAAGTTCCAAGTTCAAAGCATTTACAAGGTAGTAATTATCAATAATACAAGACAAAATTTATTAAATTCAAAGTCAAAATAAATATTATTTCTAGCAGACAATGGACTGTCAAGACCCGACCTAGCTGCTATTGTGAGACACTTTGATTATACTACATTAAACTTTTGAACAATTTTATTTTATAAATTTATATATCTTTAAGGAAAAGGTGAAACGCTTACCAAGGACATTTTCTCCATTCTTTAGTCTATATCAATTCTCCCGGTACCGACCACGTGTTCGCTGCCTGTTTTTGAAGCGTCAATGTACGTCCGCGGTAACCGAAAGGTTGGGTTCAAGGTTCACACAAAGATCAAAATTTTAAAATATTCGAAAGATATTTTACCGTCAAATGAACTCGATCTAATAGCAGAGAAAACAATTGTTAATCAGAAAATTTGCCATGTTCCTTAATAGTTTGTTTGTATTTGCGAATTTACCCAAATTTCTAGTGGACAAGTCCTGTTCCTTTTGATGAGCCGGTTGAATATCTAAGATTCCCTGTCCGGAACATCTAAGCACATTCCGATCGTTGTTGCTGCTTTGTGAGTTATGGTTTTTATTAAGATGATGATAAGACTCATCCAATGACCCAGCGTCGCTTCAATAATGTAATTAACAAACTTTCTTAATAATCACCAAACAAGCGAGAAAATTAAACAAATTTTAAAAATATTCATTTATCAAAAAACCTAAATATACTTGTATTTATTTGTATTTGTATTTACTTGTATTATGCAACAAATGTGTACGCAAAAAATGTGTAAAGAAAACTATTTTCCTACGCTAATAGCCATACTCGTTAGGGTCAGCTGTTACTTCTAGCTTGCCGATGTAAGACTATTAATATAAAACTTGATTTACGTAGTATTTTTTTTATGATATAGGGGAGCATACGACCAGTCGGATCGACGCCCATAGACATCCAGTTGCGCTGCTTCCTTTCTCCTCCCACCTCTACGGGCCACAGGCTACTTCCACACTGCACGAAACGCGACAGCACAATAAGTATCTCCCAGGTCGTGCCGGCCCAATCCGGCTGCAAATATACCTATTTTATATTCTTTAATTTAATTATTACATATTAACAATTTATTATTATTCATGTATTTTTATTTGTAATCATTAATTTAAATTATTATAAAAGGTCACAAAATATTGCAATATCGGATCATGATAGTAGTGATAATTATAATGAAACACTTCACACCACTTAGAGAATAATCCAATATAAATATTAATACTCACATATTTTAATTAAAATTTATTGATCCAACAGTGCTTCAGGTATCTAATCTGTATTATAATAAATTTCGAATATGTTGAATGCACATAATATGCACTAGTAGAATTACTTTTACCACCACTATGCTCATATATTTAGAATGCAATTCATGTGTGAGAACAATTCTAAATCTATGATAATGCTATATGTTAAATGGATATGGTATATTATTATATACACTAGTCTCCAAAATGGTTTCCGAATTATGTTTTTTTTTAATACAAGGATATTTACGCTTCTTCATATCAAAGGTGGATGGATCTCTGCGAGAAGCACACTGTTGCATATTCATATCTCATAGTGGAAGTAGGATAGTGATGTCACACTAGAGTTGACAGATGAAAACCTTATGCGATATTGGCTAAGGACGACATCAACGGCATCCCGGTGATGTCGTCCTTTAACTTAATCCAATTCAAACTTGCTCGTTCTGTCGTACTGATCTCTCGTTGCTCTTTATAACCATAACTAGCGTATTCTACATTATTGGAGAACCCAACTCCACTTTTAGCCACCACAATTAGAGTGGTTTCGCAACTGGCTGTAGCCGACGTCGACGACAAGCTGCGTCCCAAAGCAGCCTACGGCCGAAGGGAAGTCAAATATCTCATTATCTTGTTTCAGTTTTGATAAGTAAAATTTGTGTATTCAATTTATTTTCTTTGTTATTGTTTGATGAGCAATGATTAATTACCGCAGGATTGCAATACCTTACTAATACCTATTTCTCCACGGGCAGACAGTTATCAATATAATGTAGACGTTTGATGGACGGATCCTGTTGTTTGCAGATCCGGGACTCTCCAATAAAAGCGGCTGAAGGCAACCAGGGCGTTTAGTCGCTAGTGCATTTCCGTTTGAGCAACCCGGGCTCCTGGGCAGCGTACGTAAAGGCATTCCCCTACGTTACCGAAAAAAGGAATTCGCAGAGGGCGTTAAATAGGCCGCCTTCTGCTCTAAATCAATTCTGTAGCCGGGTACCTGACCCCAACCTCACAATAAGAGTTGAGGTCGCTTTAATAGACGGAGCGACCTCCTTTCGTGATGAAGGCCGGTCCTTGACTTGTGAACTGCCAGTCCCTGGGGTGCCCTGTTGCTGATAGATCCGGGATACTCCACTACAGCGGTCGAGGGCTCTCGCAGTGGTTTTCAGACCCTATGCCGACTCCGACGTACCCTTCCGGCTCATCCAGGTTTGGTTGGGTGCCTAAAAGCATTTATACAGCATAAAAAAAAATATACCAAGACCAGCATTTCTCAGTTTCTACAAATCCAGGTTTATTTATACATAAATTAAAAGACACAAAATTTAATTTGAGTTTGAGACTCAGTAACAAATATCATGAAGTAAACAAACTTCAGACCCAAGATTCAAACACAGACATTACTATCAACGATAAAAACTACCACTGAACCAAAAGAGCAATATTATATGATAACATTAAATATTTTCGTTACCACATAAATATATGACAAAATTGTCGGCTACCCGCATTAATTTACAACATCTAACGCCACCCATGGCTTCATTCTGCCAGTACAGTTGATTGCGATGACAAAATCAATGACATGTGCTTGTGACACGTATGAGGGCTGGGCTCTAACATGCTGGGATGTAACATTAAAGGGATAGACGATCACGTATCAAAACTACTACTACTAAATATATCCTTCAGATGAGCCTATAGCAAGAAGAGCTAGATTATGTTATATTTTTTGTTATTTGTTGTTAAAATCTGGTCGTTTAGCGCACGAGTGCACTTAAGATACAGCCGCCCCTGAATATTGCCTTATTTAAGCGTAAAATTATCGACTCGTCCCTTCATAACAAGCAACTTTCAACGTTGACGCTGTAAAAATTCAAATAAAATATCTTGTGAAAATTGCTTACAAAGTCAATTAAGTATACAAATGGGAACTCGTGCATGAAACAAGTAAGGGGAGTACCTATCATCAAACCCTCTTCTTAAAATCGATATCTTTACAACGCGAGGTTTTTGTATTGTATTTGTAATTTTGTATTGTCCAATTTAAATCTTTTAAATTATGATTCCATAAAATGTATGTTTAGAAGACATAGGAGCCGCGATAGTTCAAAATGTAAATGCAACATATTTTAAAGAAACGAGATGTCGGTTCCCTTAAGTGACCATCGTCTTCTTACAGCATTCGCAAATAGGTTATATAGTGTCTTTTATTTGGCCAAAACCCCCAATGGGTTAGCGAGCTCACATAAATCTCACAAAACGAACAGTGTAGACATCGCTTCACGTTGGTATAATGTGAATGTAAGGAACCTCCCGGCCTCAGACGTACCTGCCTAATTCAGTTTCAATACAGTGATGCCTCTTGCAATTACACAATTTTTGATTTTTTTTGTTATCTCCATTTGAAAAAAAAAAACAATATTCGCATGAAAATTTAACATCGAATGTTCAAACATTTAATTGCTATTTAACATAGTATTAAATACATATGGAAGTAATAATACCTGTCACGGCTCAAGAGTAAAAACAATACTATTTCTACTACTACTACTTCTACTAATACTATTTCTTATCTATTAAACATAAGCCCCCTTATTAATAAACATGTAATAACTATATCCAAGTAATAACCTGGTAATAAACTGACATCTGTCAAACTCCATACTTTTTTGTGTTTTTTT
>LUGF01025574.1:43317-53755 GCA_001625245.1 Calycopis cecrops
ATCAACTCGGAAAGGGATCATAAATCTTTCAACCAGGCGTCAACCAGGCGGTGCCGATACGCTTACATTACATATTAACGTAACGTAAGCATGTCGGCACCGCTTGTACGTCCATTCGGATACGCCTGGGCAAGTCGTAAGCGCGCCTTTAGTCTCCGGTGCCCCAAGGGACGGAAAAGAACAGGAAGGCACATCTGTATGTGCAACTACTGTGGACGCACGTCGCGTCGGTGCGTTAATTAATTCCGATATTAAAATAGAGTGACCTGTCATGGAGCACGGTTGTTAAAATGATGCCGAAATAATATGATTTCTTTGTTTGTTAAATATGAAGTTAATGATATCAGAATAAACCAACATTTGCACAGAATTACAATAAAAAATAATTCAATATTTATTTAATTTTTTATAAGACACTTGAAATCTATTGAAATATTTTTTAGTTTGGTTGTAATCATTAACATTCAGGTTATCTTAGGAGAGTTATCACAGAATTCTTCAATTCTCAAAGGAATGTGGGAATTTATATTACGAATCTCGGCGGTGGGTAGGTAATATTGGCAATTTCATTAGTCGTGAAAGGAGAACTACTAATGAAGGCTCAAGTCTTACTTCAGAACTAATTTGAATTTAAATTTATGGACGACAAGCATGGAAGATACTTTATAGACTAAGTCACGCAATGTGATCTCGAGATTTCTTCGTTTTGATATCCTTCGTTTTATAAAAGCTGAAGGTGTAGGTACTTCCAACATAGGTGGATACAGGAGACAGTTGCAGCAGAAAGCAGCTTGTATAGGTACTAACTTAGTATACAAACTGAATCATTTACATACTATTAGTTTATTATTACTAATAAATATTTTATTATATTATTTCCAGCTTTTCTTGAAAGCATCGAGATCGTCCCGTCACCGTTTCCTCGGCTCTCCTCGGCCTCTCGCTCCGGGACCCACTGGGAATTGGGATGCTGTGTGCCCACTTCTCGGCGTTCATCCTCGACACAAGACGGGATGGTTGGCGAATTTTGTGTGGGGGAGCATTTGCCAGCAGTGGGAGAACACAGGTTGAATAATGATAATAATTTTTATTTTCAGTAAAATTAATAATTCGTTGAAAATAAAGCAATGTAGGAAAACTATCAAGAATTTATTATTAATTTTGATTGATATGATCTTTTGTATGTCTGATCTAATAGAAATCTAAAAAAATTACACGATCACTATCTAATACAAGCTACTCCTCGCGGTTTCACTTGCTTAAAAATCTATTCCACGAGAACCATTCACTCTTCCGGGTTACAAAGAATATAATTTAGATGTATCATTTATTTTGTCATTTTGTTTCTTTCGTAAGTGTCAAAATTGTTCTACAAGGCGCTACTTTTCTTTTACCAACGTAAATACTAGTTCAATAATTATTTTTAATGAAAAATAGTTCGTAATGAATTTAAAAGACTGGTTGCTGACTAAAAGCTTTTGTAGTGTCAAAGAATTTTTAAGCTCAGGAATTTAATTTAATTAAATTCAATATTAGAGCCCATTATTATAAAAAATGTACAAAGAAATATTTCAGTTGTTTTTGCCTGGAAGTCAAATTTAGGCTATATTTGACTGATCATCTGTTAGTGAGAGAGAACTTTGTAATTAAAATTGAAAAAAGTAGCAAGTAGGTGGTTCTCAGTAACAGACAAAGGGCAACAGGTTTTAGGCGAAGAACAACAGATCTTGAACTCCAAAGTATCCGATAATATCCTTCGGAGAGTATCTGAACAACTGGGAATCTTTTTGTCTTTTGTTTTCCTTAATTAAATAAATTTTCTTAGTCTTCATAGTAACTTGGAATCAAGAGAATAAATCTCTTAACTAGCTAAGCCCATGAGTTTGGCTGCGTTGCCAAACTCATGGTATTTTTATTATAAAAATAAATTGTGTTCATTATAATATATAACTTTTATCGTACCTTTAATGGTAAAGGTACGATAAAAGTTATATATTATCGGCGAAGAGTAGAAAGTGACGACGCTATTTATACTAGTAGTTATAACATTTTGCTCGAAGCGCATGAAATAAATTGGATGCTTTTACGGATATGGTTCATATTTAGAGTAATGGTCGTAGAACGTTCGAACGATGATAATAATGCTAATAAAATTTCATTAAATGGATTCGGGCATTTTTTTCTTTTCAAAAAAGCTGTAACTATAATATTGCCTATTAACTCAGCCCACAAATTACTTTTAGCACTTATGTAGAGTAATGGACATACAAAAAACCGCTAAAATCATTTATCACCTAATAAATAAAATGCGAAAATGATTTTTTTTATAAAATTTTTCACAATGAAACTTTTATTTTGTTTAGCTCCATTTATTTTTAGTGGAAGTTCCTGGGGGTTTTTACCTCGGACTAGAGTTACAGTGAATGAATTAATATGATCGATGTGGGATATTGTTTTTTTTACTATAAATTGCAATGTTTACCCATTATTTTTTGTGCATTTCATTTTTTTTTGTTTTTTTTTTTTGTTGTCGCACCACTCCTGGAAGAAAGCCGCAAGTGAAAAATGACAACTTTTCAGGAGAGCATAAAAACTGTCCTAAAAATTCAATAATAGTTTTAAAAATATAAAGTTTGCAGCAAATCATGTCTTTATGCAGCACGGAGGTGACTACATATTTGTATTCCTGACATACTTAATTTGGAATAAACAAACCACCGAAAAACAGTGTTGCGTACTTATTTTTGGAAACTATAAAAATACTTGATCGAGTAACTCTGAATATTGCATTATTGATGTGTTATATAATTCTCGCAATTTAATGCAATTGCAGATATCCCTTTATACGGCATAGGAATTGGACGAGATTCCAATTTGTATCTATGACTTACATGTTTTTTCCACGAGAAACTCATTTGTATAAGCATCGTTACTTACTTTTTCCTTGTGTAACATCATCTTACTTTTGTTGTATCAGACATTACAGCGTTACTTAAGTAAAAAAGTATTTAAAAAAATTGCGTATTATCAAATATCCAGTTTTTTAAAAGATAAGTTTGAATATAAATTGGTTGCATTTACGAGTAATGGTAAGAGAAAATGTATAAATAATTAAATTTAAAGTGAAAAAATTGTAAACGATGAGTAAATTCTATTAACAGTTCAAATTTCTTAAAAAACACCTTTCATAAATCAAAACACTTTAACCTTTTTTGCTTAAACTTCAAAATCAAACATATTTTGATCAATGTACAATACAATTGGTTTTCTGATTGTGTATTAACATAATTACTGTAAATTTGCGTTTAATACATATTCTTTAAAATAAAAAAATATTTATACAAGTATGAAATAAATAATTCGACAGTTAACCTTTTTAGTGGGTACAGTAAAGACCAGAGGTTCCCAATCTTATTTTGTCTAACGGCCAGTTTGTAAATTAGATACTTTGTAGCGCTTTCCATTTTTTTTCACCTTAAACATAGGCTTTTAAGCCTATGTTATAACATTATCGATTTTTAGACCAAATACCGCCCCTCTCTAGGCTACCAGCGGCCACAATGCAACGGGGCGTTATTGCCCACTTAGGAAAAAATGGTATAGACAATCCAGATTGAGCAAATACTGTATAATAATAATTAAGCTGACTCTTCTTCAATATTATCTCCGTTTACCTAATTGCGGCCGTAAATTATTATTAAAAGTTTGATTGTGCGGTGATATATGGTTATCCTTACATAAACTTATAAGGTGTTTGTACAGATTTGCAGATATTGACAGTGGTGTCATCACATAATTGAATTAAATCAGATTGCCACCCTATATCTACAAAACTTGGCGTTTTCTGACGTCTACCAGCTCTATCTACTACATCAAAATCGAAATAACTATTGTCGTCTTATCATAAAATTCATAATATTTTATCAGGAGCCGCCCAGGTATCGATGGATCTACAGCAATCTATTTAATTTTAGTCAAACATGTTTTTGCTCCTGAAATGTTCTATACCCAATTGGTATTATTTGTAATTCGCTTTTAAAGACAAAAATCTACCTGTGCCATTTCTTGAAGATAATATTTCTGTCCTTTTATGTTACAATTTCTAATAATCGCATTCTTCTGTAATACACAAAACATGTTTTTTTGCTTTTCGCAATACACGAATGCACTGAGTCGCCTTCATTATGAGTAGTAATAAAAACATGTGAGTTATTTTAGACCGAATTCGATCGATGTGTGAATATATAATGTAAAAACAAAGCGTATCTCTTTTGACCTGTGTGTTAGTTATCCGAATAAAATGATACATTTTTTAAATCTTTTCTCTGCCTGAAATTTTAAATGACTCCACAAACAGCTAGTTATCTCATTTTAGCACTTTCAGCATGGCAAACGGACCATCGTCCACTTTTTATCAAAATATTATAGGTCGTAAAGTTGTAAACAGAGTATTTTCTTTTATAGTGGTACAAAAATCTGACTGAGGCAAGCTCAAGACCTCTAAATCAAAACAGGGCACAGATTTTGTTGTTGCGTCAAGTGTTTTTTTTCTTGTCTTTAATTTGTCTTATTTGCTCTTTATTGTTTGTGTGTAGTTCGTGGTCTATTTTTCTGAGTGTGTGTTAAGTGAGAGTGAAAACTGTGCATGCTCAGTTTTTACCTAATAAGTGATTGTTCCACATTAAATATTTGATAAGTAGATGCTATGTTACTTTATAAAAGTGTATGCAATTGTTGGTGAATCAATTAAAAATATGGATAAATGACCTCGTAGATCTATCACAATTTGAAGTTTTTGCTTCATCAAGACTGTGAATAGGATCCTGTCATTGATATTCAAAGTCTAAAAAAACTTTTTTTTGCAAACTGTTATTAAAACATGCCTATTTGTAGCTCTTAATAAATAAACGAACGTTTGCAATCTAGGCACACGTCATATGATTTTCAATGACAATACGTATTGAATTTGGTTTAACATGCTTTAGAGTAAAATCCCACTTACGGTTCCCAATTTCTAAAATGCATTTAACCTGGATATTCTAGCATTGTTATCAATATTTTCAAAATGTTTTTTTATAAGAACATGGGTTACCCATAACTTTACCATTTCTCTCTTTCTTTATGAGTTTTGAAACATAAGGTGTACCTCAATTTTTTAACAACTTATTTTTATTGATTTGTCATGAGCTTTCATCTCTTTTCGATCTATGCCTACGCTGTGATGCTGTTGTCGGTTCAATTTTATAAATTTGATTTATTAATAAATACAGTACATTCTGAAGCAATAAAACCTACATATAAACAATTTGTGTTACTTCCAGACAATGTCGAAATAGATGTTTGTACTAAGAATTGCTTATTATTACTTATTATAAGGTACTAATTCATTATTTTCAGGAGATACTGAATCCAGTGGTTTTGGTAAAACCGTCTCAACCCTTTTTTCCCATATATCAAGCATTAAACAATAAAAATGAAAGTAAATTAAATAGTTGAAGTTGACGCAACAAACGTAAAGATTTCAAAATTTAAATTATGATTGAATAAGTTATGTGTATTTTCTTCGGTCTGTAATAGTTTTTGAGCTTATTAAATAATTAAAAGTTGACATTAGATATAGAATCAACAGTGTTTTTAAGAATGATTGTAGAATTACTTTGAACTAATTATAATTACGTCTAAAAAGATTTCAAACTCTGGCTATAGAATGTACGCATACAATATTTACATACTAGATTATCAATAAAAGTTTCGCAGAAGAAGTAAGCAACTAAACTTGCACAACGACATTTGCTCATTAAATCCCTAAAACAAAGGAGCAAATATAGTTATAGCGAAGATATTTTAAATGTTTTCGTTAAAGATTTGCGTATTTATAAATATGTCATTCTTATTATGGAAAAACTGTATTTTTTTAAGTGCAAATGTATAAAACGTCGTTCTTACGATGGAAATATGTTTATTTTAATGTTGCAAAATTTTACATATTTACGTTTATATCCAAAATTTTTTGAGATAAATTTATGAAAAAAATTGACAATATGTATTAGCTTTTTTTTGATTATTATATGTAATAAAAAAAATTCGCACAAGTGCACTCGCAGCTTTATTCCAGGGGTGGTGCGTTGTGTACATTTAAAAAAATAAGGTAATTACTTACGACTAACGATAAGCAAAAAAAAAATTTAGTACAAAATCTGATTTATTTAAATATATTATATTGTTGTCTACATCTACTTCATCTATCTGTAGTCTGGTGAAGTATTGTTACAACTATTTCCACTGCACTGTAAACATGCTACACTGTAGTATAAACCACTTTTTCGGCATCCACACACTCGTTTAACGTCATTTCCTAGCCATATCTGAATTTGTAGGAACACTCGTTTAAGGTGCTCAAATGCTGCATCAGTTGTTGGAGGCAGTGATAACAAAGGAACACTCGTATTTTTGGCAGTTGCTTTTATGAAAGAACCTGAATGTATTTAAATCATGAATTTTAGACGGAGCGCCTTATAAACTCAAAATACATGCTCATTTCAGTAAATTATAACAATCCGAATGATATTTTGTTGCAAGTGTCTATAAGTCGGTTATATCAGAAATCCTTTTATGGATGTCTGGATAATAATCAGTTTTCTGTACGGCTATGTCATCACTGCCTCCAACAACTGATGCAGCATTTGAGCACCTTAAACGAGTGTTCCTACAAATTCAGATATGGCTAGGAAATGACGTAGTTATTGAAAATTGGGGATGGAAGTATTCCAATAACATGTACATCCCAATAACAATGAATCAATTACCTGCTCCGAATAGTTTATTGCAAATGTTATTTTGTAGTTGCAAAAAGGGATGTGGAGCTGCGTGTGGATGCCGAAAAAGTGGTTTATACTACAGTGTAGCATATTATTTACAGTGCAGCGGAAATAGTTGTTACAATAGTTTACCAGACTACATATAGATGAAGTAGATGTAGACAACAATGTAATATATTTAAATAAACAGATTCTGTACTAATATTTTTTTTTGCTTTTCATTAGTCGTAATTAATTACCTAATTTTTTTAAATGTACACAATAGAGTACATTTCATTTACTTATAATTAATTATTAAACTAGCCGAGAAATTCCAATGTATATAGCAGCTGCCGCTCCGCTCTCCCCTCCACGTCTTTCTGCCTGTCCGAGATCCCTACTGCTATTGTCATACACAATTACACAGGTATCTTTGAAAAATGTTCCTATACCTATGTCTACTCGGGTAAGATTTAACATATAAATAAAAAAAATACTGTTTTAAGTGAAAATATATGGTCAAACATTATATTTGTTTATAATAATTTGTTAAAAAAAAAAAAAAATGAAAAGCACAAAAAAATATTGGGTAAACATTGCTATTTATCGTTTAAAAAACAATATCCCACATCGATCATATTAATCCATTCACTGTTACTCTAGTCCGAGGTTTTGCCGTTTTTTATGCTCCAGGCACTCCACTATTTTATACACCTTGATTCTATTTAACATTTGACTTGTATTAATTCCACGACCCGCGACTGCTAAAAAACTGATTTGAGACTGATTTGTAATAATTCGTTGCTTTTATTTATTTTTAATATTACATTAAGCTTCTTGGTGCCATTTACAGATAAAATGTAAAAAATGAAAAAACAAATGCTTGTACTTTATATATATTATATAGCGGTAAAGGCTATTACAACCTTTTTCGTGTTTTTGGATTTTTGTAATCTAGATTAAGAAGGTCAAATACGTCTCCTAAATTTTTATTGCCATTATTTCTTAATTGCCATTATTGCCATTATATCTTAATTTGGTGAAAATATAAAAATGAAATCTTTATTCGCTGGCGAACATAAAAAACGTAAAATCGATATGAACGCTCCCGTGTGTTGTAAGGAACAAAATATGTCACACCTAGCAGCAATGGCTATTACCACATTACTCGCGCTAAAATAATAATTTCGGTTACTAAATAAAAAATTAACTACGGTTGTCGGTACGGTAATAATATGAGATCACATTACCTCAGACGTTGATACGCAACCTTAAGTCGAATACTGTTGGTAAATGGTCTTACGTCAGGCTTAATAAGAACAATGTACTTAATCCGTAGAGATTTATTTAAAACTCGCATAATTAAGCATTTCTAATAATGTTGGGACCCTCGTGGCACGTGCTAAAATAATATTGTAAACTTTCTAACTCTTGTTAAGAAACAACGTAATTATATTTCAAGAACAGTTCCTTTGTTCTTTGTGAGATACAAAATTCAAGTGAAACGAAAATTGCTCATACGATGAAGCAGATCTTAAGCGTATGTATTTTAAATCATATCAACGTAAAGTTAGCAATTGACAGTCAGTACACTTTTCCTTTTCGAAATCAACTTAAAATTGTCACGTAAAAGTCGCTGCAAGAAACTGCTATATTATTACCAAATTAATGTAGATTTAATGTAAGCATATATATGCTTTGTACTACTTTTTACTTGTAAATCTAAGACAATTTTTAACGGTGGTTCACCTTTCACGTGCAAGTTTGTATCAGCCTACTTAGCGTTACATCCACAATCTTAATATATACATATTAATATCTACTAGGTTCCGCCCGCAGCTTCGCCCAGGCGAATTTCGGACTTCAAAAATTGAGCTAATATATATGGTATAAAACAAAGTCGCTTTCCGCCGTCTGTGTGTCTGTATATGCTTAGATCTTTAAAATTGCGTAACAGATTTTGAAGGTTTTATTTTAAATAGATCGATCTATGTACATTACATAGTTTGGACGCCAAAAACCTGTTGCTTTCGGATTGAGTGTGTATAACACAAACAGAGTTTACCGGCTTCTTTATTTCTTTGTGCATCTTAGTCGAAATTATGTTAGAACGACATTTTATATTAAAAATACCAAAGACCCGCTATATATATATACAGGGTCTGTCGTAAATAATGAATAACCCGTGACCTAGAGTTAGTACGTGTCTAAAACTGTAAGAAAAACGTATTTTTTTCCAGACTTCCTTACCGTATGAAAATGGCTTAGCCTTTTATACTTTTTTATAAAATTTGCTACTTTTTACATTCATTCTGTTGCCATTTCATCAAATTTAGGTATTTCTTTGTTATTTTTGCAGTATTGTTTTTCTAAAGACGTGTGCTATTTAATTTTAGTAACATTTTAATTGTTTTTGATGTTAAACATTTTCAAAATCGTCATTTTAAGATTTTTTCTACCAATTTTTTTCTTAACGTCAACTTTTGATAGTTTACTGTGAAAAAAAAAAGTACGGTGCTAGAGCTGCCCATGATCTTAATAAATAGTCTAGTATGTGTAGATTCTTAATAGGTATAACAATGTGTACTTTACTAGCAATATTAAGTTATAGGAGCGAAATCAATATCAAGACCAGAATTTTAATTTTTTAAGTATTGTTAAAAATGGTTATAAAATTTTGTCATCATGATTTTATTTTATCAAGATAGTTTACACAAACAATATGGGGCCGCTCATAAGGAGTTTCAAAAGAAAAACAGATTGTTTTCAGTATAAAAAATATCATAACTCCATCGTAATAAGTGTTCAAATTTAAAATAATTGTTGTGCTCTAATTGTTACATGCGACAAATATGTTAGGTCAAGTTTATTCAAAAATAAGCATCATCAGGTAAAAAAGGCACAAAGACTGCAATACAATTAAAATGAAATGGATTGGCTATGGCTCAGATATGTATTTGGAGTTTTTAATAAATACTTTGCCTGGATTATTGCAAGACGTTCCACAGGAGATAAGAAACGAGATGTGGCTACAAAATGATGGGTGTCCAGCACATTACGCATCTACATCGCCTAATAAAAGATCTTTTTATTCGACGGATTTGAAAAACCGCATCGAAAGTAATGTACAATATATACTACATAAACTTTTCGTCGCATTTTCTCTTTAAATGAATTTTAAGTTGCAGATTCAAACCGCTTTAGTACTGGTGCCAGTATAAATGAAACGAAAATTGCGCTAATGACAATCCGGCTAAAGTTTATTATGCATTAATGTTGGTACGATGCAAGCTTTATGTTACCACTAGCGCAGAGTTTCTGAAATTTATCGCAGTTGCGGGTCACTTAACAAAAAATATACAATAAACAACATTTTATTGGGTTAATTTGGCTTAAACGAGAACGTTAAATTGATGTTTTCATTTTTGAAAGCTTCAATGAATACTAGATTCATGCAACTAGGTTCATATAGTCTACGTACTCTACACTTCTATAAACTGCTTCTTAGGTCCTCTTTTACACATGCGCCCACCATGGTTACATTTTTAAGAAACTGCACTAGTAGGAAATCAAAAGGGCAACCTGCATCACATATTAAAAAACATACCTAGATACGTTTTTAACCTATTTCATATCAGAGA
>LUGF01025574.1:65636-78929 GCA_001625245.1 Calycopis cecrops
CAGTGAGACCATGTATGTTGATGATCGTGAAAAATCCGTTCGACCGAGGTCTATTCTAACAAACCAGGTCGTTAATGCAGTCAAGGCCAGAATTCGTCGAAATCTCATAAGGAAGCAGAAAATCCTTTCCAGAGAAATAAGAATTCCACCGAGGACACTTTCTTCGATAATTATCAAACAAGAGTTAAGTCAAGGGGCTTACCAAAGATACCACCGGACATTACCGAACGTACCTTAAATCAGGCACTAAAACAAAAGAGAGTCGAAAGATCAAAACAGCTGTTATTGCGATACGCGGACGAAAAACACGGAAAAATTATCATGTCCGATTATATTTTTTTTACTATCGACGTGCACTATAATAAATAAAATAATCGAATATATGCACACGGCTCTAATGAAGCTTTCGAGGAAGTGGGCAAAGTTCAGCGAGGCTATCACCCAGCGTACATCATGGTTTGCTGGGATGTCTCCTATCAAGGCATTACAAAACTTCATTTTTGCGAAAAAGTAGTGAAAACTTGAGCCAGAGTGAATCAAGATACCGTGTTAAAACCTATCAAAATATCTTATTCAAAAACGAAGTGTGGACATTCCAAAAGGATTCAGCCCCGGGTCGTTAGCGCCGAGTCATAAGGCGCGAACTACCCAAATTAGGCTTGAGGAAAATTTTCCAGATTTCATAAAAGCTGATGATTGACCTTCGGCTAGTCCGGACTTAAACCCTTTGGATGATAAATTGTGGTCTGCGCTAGAGGACATGGTCTGCTCTAAGCGCTACCTTTGGAGGCAGCAGTGACCAAGTTTCCAATGGAAAGCTTTCTTAAATCCTTCGACGAATGGCCCGACAGCTTAAAGGCGTGCATGAGGGTGGGCATTTTGAATAACTAGTTTAGTACGTTAACATATCTTTTGTACTCTACATAAACACATAAAATTTTAAAATAAAATTATTTTAGAATTTATCGGATATTTTTTTTGTAACAGAACTTATATACTAGGTAGTAAATTATAAAAGTAATCTCATGGAAGAGACAGATAAGGTTAGTTAATATTCGCCTCATTCTAAAAAGTCAAGCCCATTGTAGTAAATACTGACAATAGTAGGTGTTCAGTTCTGCCCCTGGGTTTATTGTGCAGTGGAAGGTGGTATACTCAGGGCACAAGTCAGAATGAACTTTGCCTGCGATTACGCAGGGCTAAATTAAATTTAAATAGGTGCAATTACCTTGTCTCCGGGGTCCGGCTTAATATATTATATCACATTAACCTATAAAACCTATGGCCATAAATTTCAAGCGTGTAATGAGATATACTTAGCCTTCCGTGAAGCTGCAATCGGCCGACAGATGCATCTGCAGCAAGCTTCGACAAGCGGATTTCTAAATAGTCTTTTATATTCAACTTATACACAAACACACATCAATCACAAGTTCATTTACTGAGTCAATCAATTTACACTCCCGATAATATCAAAGGGGAACCAACACGTAAATTATATTAGGTATCACAACTCAAGTCTTAAAATTATTATCTCAGCGGCATCAACAAAGCGTAAAAACAATTAAGTACGCGGCCGTCTCTCAAGAAGGACAAAAAAACAATATAACATGGCCGCTAACACCAAAATCACCATAGCAACCGCGCGGCAGCGACCGACGCGGCCTCAAGCGGCCCACACCGGTATTACATTACATGTGGTTCAGAACAGTTTTTTAAATTTTAATGTTTTCGTGTACCTAACACGAGAACATTAAAATTTAAAAAAATCAAAGCTTTTCATTTGAAGCTCTTTTTTTAGATAATTATTTATATTTTCAATATACCACCGTTAATTCGAAAATTACAACTTAAAACTGATATGAAATATTAAACCTACATTAACAAAGAAATTAAATTAATATTTATTTTATATATCTCCTTGATAAATTTAATTTATAATGGTCATAAAATTTAATTTAGTATAATTTAAATTGATTATTTTTTTCTATAAATACCCTAAAAGGACATTATATCTAAATTTTGATTGCTGCATTACCTATGCACGCATCAGAATTTTGTTGAACGACATGCAATACCAATTTCATTATCATTGTCGATAACAAATCATGACTATAAATAATATTTAAACAAAGTATTGATAGAAATAACTTCAGTGGTCTCGTTTCGCTGTGAAGTAGCTAGTATCGTTGTGACTGTAGCTTGTCGCGTTAACAAAGCCCCTTGCAATGGAAATGCAATGGTATTGAAACAGTACTACAAAGGGTATTCTTATTGTGTTCGATATTATCGAGATATTTCTTCTTCAGTGACAAGTCCAACTTTTACACATAATTTTTGAAAGATATTTTTTATTTATTTATTACGCCTGATACCAAGAATAGGAAGGTATTTTATTACAATTGATTTTAGAAAAAAAAACAACCTGAAACATCAAACTAACTACTACTACTTGACGAACAGCAATAAAATCCATGAAAGTAGTTTATAATTGACGATATGCGACATATTATAAGTGATGGTGGTAGAGGGATTTTTATTGTCTAATAACCCATTGCGTGGGGCATCGTTGAATAGGTCTTTGAAATATATTATGAGTTTGAGAACACCATTTGTCGATTTATTGATCTGTTTCTGAAATATTTGGTTTCAATACTTAATTTTTTGTATGAAATTATTAAATTTGTATGTATGAAATTTAAAGGAAAACTATCACAGGCTTAGTAGGAAGTAAAAATGAAAAGTTATAGGCTTTGCTATACTTACTTATAAAATGTACTCGGAAAAGTAAAATTTCATATAAATCTTTCTTCAGGGACGACCGTCCTATATGGGCTGGTTGTTAAATATTTTTTGAGTGTGAACTCAAAACTGTCTAACTACAAATTACACTATTCGTGGGTCGACACGCACTTGACCGGTTTTTAATCTATGAGATGGATACTTACCCTAAACGTCCGTGTTGCAGGGTAAGGGGAATCATACGCATACCTATATACGAAAAACTAGTTTAGCCTAGACAAAATTAGATTGTCCTTAAGTTGCACTTGTTCGGTAAAATATTATATTATAATCATATTATGTTACTGGCAATTTGCATAATCTGGTATTGTAAACAATACTTAGGTGAAGTATAGAATATCTAAAATATATTGTAATACAACTACATGCATGCACATGCATGCAAACATGCATGCAACCGAAATGGGCCCGCACGACCGGGGGCTTCTCACCTTACACACCGCGACCGGTGTAAAGTGACAGCTGTGCTGTCGAGTTACGTGCGGTTTGTAAGTAGCCGGTGGCCCATATGGGAGGAAGGAGAATGAAGGACAACGCATCTGTATTAATCCCTGCGGATGTACGACTGCTCGTTTACCCCCCTATACCATAATAAAAAACCGTCCTTGAGATATTTGAAAGATTTTAGATTGACACTACGAAAATTATTGTGTTGTAACAATATTTTTACTTGTAAAACTAAGAATAAACTCAACAAGAGGAAACTCACAATCTCTTTATCACACGTAAGCGGGTTTTTAATAAAACTCTACAGATAATGTTATTCCAATAAATACAGGAAAAGTCGAAATCTGTTTTTATAAAGTTTGAGTTTACGAGATGATGATGAGACATATTATTATAAAGATATTGAATTAGTCAAATTTCTCCCTTTGATGTCGATCCAAAATGTATAAGAACTTTTGAAATTAATAAGAAGTGATCTTAAAAACAAACTCCGAATCTACTTAGGTTCGCTTGAGATGTTACTTATCTCAACTTGGGACAAAATTATAATATGTTCATAATAAGTTTATATTTTATCAAGGTAAGGTTTTTCTTGAGGAACAAGGGACCAAACGTTTGTAGGTACTATTTTATACACCTTTGCTACCTATTAATATCTGCTCAAGCAACCAAGATCCAGACTCCATAGTAGCTGATCGTTCTTACCTGTGTTAAGGACATGCGCAGAGAAACTTTCAGCTTTTGGAAAAATCACAAAAACCTGACACTCGCTGGCTTTTGCGATAATTCATGAGGTAGGTTATCGACTTTCAAGATTTAGGTTACAATTTTTAGTTTCGGCGATATATTTATACAAGGCGCAGGCGCCATAGCAGCATACATAAGTACTAAAAACATTCAGTGCCATCACTTCAGAGACTGTACTAGATTTGAGTCCTTGCTAGATATTAACAGCTTGATCTACAAATAAAACACCAGGCAACCTGAATTAATCCAATGCAAAATTAATATAATAATTGACCGCCCGATTTGGGTAAAATTGCTGAGAACATAATTATTTCTTAATATTTATGCAATGACCAAGATTATAATTGAATCTCACAGGAAATTGACGATCCTAATGAATGCGTGAAGTATTTCGAATAATTGAATTTAACGCGCTGTGTGGAGCCTAGAACGTAGACAGGCTATCTTCGTCGTTCCGTCGCTTAACTAATTTGGATGACGGTAACCTCGTACGAATAGGCAATGAATTGAAAAATTAAAAAACTAGGTCCATGATGGATTATTTTAACGTTCATTAAAAAAAAGGCCTATGTTCTGCGTACCCAATATGATAATGATGACGGTGAAATTTAATAACGAAGAGACATCGTGTGCTTTATGTTAATTACAAAAACTTTTATAGTTCGATCAAGGGGAGCCTCTCGATTACAATTAATTGATACCCGTAGATATTCGCATGACCCACAAACGACGATACTTTCCACCCATGTCAATTTGTTACCAGAAATTTCAAACCGCAAGAAACACGGCAGCATACCCAATATTTTGCGGCGGAGAGGGACAGTTGATAAGTCATGGAAAAAAAACAAACATTCCATTGTCTATACATGGACCTTTAAGAAAAATATACCTTGCCCAAAAAGATCAAAATAACATACATAAAAAAATGTGTTCAGAATATATCTGGGCGTGACGACCAGCGAGGTCGTCTCATACAATTTTAATATTTCTATAGCGTAAAATTTCAATACCTCATTAGTATCATAAATGTTATTATAACTCAAAGCTGTGCTCAGACTGCTCAAACAAACGAAATAAGTTTTATTGAAATTTGAAATTGTGATTTTGGAAATTGTTACTTAGAACTAATGATAAATCTGTAGGGATCATAGGAATGAGGAGAACAATAATAAAAGAAAAATAGTTAATGGACATTTTCGCTTTTTATTAAGTATTTTGTAATCCTGACCTTTCGACCAACCATGGTTACGGATGGACCCATGGTAGGTGTTCTTGTGTAATATGTTAAAAATATTCGTAGACAAACAAAATTATAAGTCCCATTATATTTATATTCATATAATTTTGTATTGTTAAGTATGATAAAATGTACATTGTATTCTGAAATAATACGGACCATATTATCCTTTTATGTATTAAAATAAATGTCGCATGTTCCTCAAATAATTATTAAAAAATAATACATTTCTTTAGGATTCATCAAATAAAGCTTTATGATCGCGAGAGTGAATGTAATATAGAAAATAATATTTCAGCAAGCTATTGAAATTTCTATTTCAATACAAGTATATTTCTGAAGTATGTTTAATACGTAAAGGTTTGTACTATTTCTACGTTTCTTTAGGATTCATCAAATAAAGCTTTATGATCGCGAGGGTGAGTATAATATAGAAAATAATATTTCGGGAAGCTATTGAAATTCTATTTAAATACAAGTATATTTTTGGAGTATTTCATTCGTAAATGTTTCTGCTAGTTCTAATTATAATCTAATTCGAATTATTATCTCCGAGATTACTTTTTTTATATTTCATATGTCCAATTCATGCCAACAACTGTCGAAGTCATTTGATTAGTACTAAGTACACTAATCAAAAAGTAGAGATTACTAAACTTTACTAATGAAATTTATTGACTCTTTCCTCCTAGACTAGTTTAAGTATATGTCTAAACATCGTGTTTATTTATCTCTTCAACTGCTTGACAAGTAAACTGTCCTAAGTAAACTCAGGCCTAAACGAAATCCGATAAGTAAAATACATCATGTTATTAAACATTCGCCAATACATAGACAACAACTAGTATCTCCTACAAGAGATAATTAATAGTCCCGTTGTTTCTCAGTCACATTCTTCTTGTCTGAATTTATTTTTCATGATTAATTTTGTTTTTTAAAAAACAAAGCTTTTTGGCGTGACTATAATATGTTGTTGTTATTGATATTTGTTGAGTTGTTGTAAGAGGTAAAGACACACTGCATGCTTGCATGTAGCCGAATTGGGCCTGCACGACCGGGGTGGTACCTCTCGCTTACACGAGACCGGCGTAAAGTGACTGTGTAGTGTGTATGTCGCTGTGATGGTCGCGTTTCGTGCGGTGTGTAAGTAGCCAGTGGCCCATGGGGGTGGGAGGAGAAAGGAGGGCAGCGCTTCTGTGTTGTTTCTATGCGAATGTCTATGGGCGTCGGTAGTCATTAAAATGGCTCCGTCCCCTCGTTTGCGGGGGGCAAACGAGGGGACGGAGGACTCCTATACTCTAAATAAAATATATAAAGCTTTTCTAATAATTATTAGTTAATCACGTATTTAATAAATGACATATGAAGCTGTCGGTCTCTGGTGGTTTATTGAATTATAATTGTAGGTACCCAGGTTTTAAAAATATAAAAGGCGAAAGTAGTATAATAAAAATTATGATTTCCCTAGCGATTTCACCAATTTAAATATTACTGAATGTTTTGTCACCTAGTGTTCTTAGAGCCAGGTAACGAAATATATAAATATGTAATTGTATAAATTCGAGGAAAAATAAAGTACCAATTTTATACCAATTAAAATGCAGTGTGCGGAGGGAGCAGCACACCTGCATATCCTCTATGAGGATGTCTATGGGCAATATCAAATCTACTTATGAATCTAAAATATAACGTCCGAGTTTGCACGAGTTTCTCAACGAGTTTCAAAGTAATTTTAAGTTGTTCGCGCCACAATTCATAGTTCTTGAAACTACAACACTAGATAATGTTTATTGACACACACCTATCCGAAATTATAAATTGTGCTTTTAAATATATTTCTTAACTGTACGACGCTCGCATTAAGCCGTGATTGGACTTGTATCTATAAGTAAATACGTGCCAACACAATTTCCAACAAAGTTTCAATCCAGTACTAATCACATCGATAGAACTACTAAGTGAGCGTAGTTCAGTTGTCGTAATAAAGTTATTTGATGACTAATCATTAATATTAGTCTCAACCATAGGATATTTTAGAATTACAATCACAAATGTACAGCAAAATTACGCATACACGCTATATCGAAGAGTAGAAATAGGCAATGCCAGGCATGTATTTTAATAGAGATTTGTTACATATGACCGTTCTTTAGGTGGATCCAGTGACCAGTAATAATACAATCGCCCTAAAAATCCGCAAATCGCGAAAACGTGTAAAAATTCCTAATATATTAGGTATTTTTCTAACCTTTTGTATACAAACACGTTGGTTTCCTTTAACCCACCTCACGCAATGGACCACCGGCTACTCAGATACTGCACTGTCACTTTACGACGCTACTACGTGAGCAATTCGCTTCCAATGCGGCAATTGCACTAAACTTTTATTATAATTATTCATTGAAAACTTTGAAAAGAATATATATAACTGTCGAGACGTGATAAATGTAAATAAAATAAAAGAATAGAAGATAAATGCCATCGTGCCTGACGACCATAAAATCCAAATTGAAATAGGATCTTGTCCAAGTAAATAAAATATGACACTTCTCCAGTAGAGTGAGCATAAAAGTGCTGAAACTATAAATGAGAAGATAGTATGTATGTATGTTATATTTTTATGTCGAAACAACTGGACGAATTTAAATGAATTTGGCACAGACGTAGATTACAATCTGGAATAACATTAATTATTTCTTCTATAGTTTATAGACAAACGAGTATCCTGCCCTCTATTGACTACCGATGCCCATAAATATTAGAGAAATAGATGTGAAGTATGTATTGAAGTACTCAAAATCAAAACTGAGACAATTATGTAGTCGATTAGCTGTGCCCCGCGGTTTCACCCCCGTTTAATTTCTAAGAAATCCATATAAACTTCAACTCCCTATTTCGCCCCCTTAGGGGTTGAATTTCTAATAATCCTTTCTAACGGATGTAATGTGTATGTCAAATTTCAGCCCGATCAGTCCAGTGGTTTGATCTGTGCGTTCATAGATAACATTTTATAATAAATTATGTAGATAGAATGTATTCGCTTCTAGGTGGAATTTAATATTATACTTAGTATAGTATTAAATAAAATACATTTATACTGTTTCCACTTTTCATTAAATAAAATGACATTTAATACGACCGGTTCCCAAACTCATCATCAGGTATATTTATAATAATTTATATGAGGGTAGTAGTACCCTAATAAAGGTATGTGACAGTTATGCTTTTAAGTTATACTATATTATGCCCTGGACAGATGACTCCCCCGAAATTAAGCCAGGACAACATTATATATTTAACTTAATAAACTAATTATTTATAAACTCTATTAGTATTTATTGAGACCGAGCTGTGACCCAAATTAGTGGACCTTATAATCGATGACTAGTAGTAGTTATTCAATAACATGTTCGTTTTGCGTTTGGATATAGTTTCGAACTAACCAATAATTGAATTTTATTAATATCGATAACAAACATCAGAATTGCAGGCGTAAAGTACATTTTTTATGTACATACGTTTTATAACATGTATGGTAAGGATTAAATATATATGCTTTAAGTTGAGTAGTAAATGAGACACATTTTCACAATTAAATATCTATTTTTATATTGCCCTCGGCAGGAATAACAGGGTTTTTGTTAGTCACTATATACAGTACCTATACCTATAACACAAACCCTTTTATCCCTACCCTTTTATCTGGTTTCTCTGAGTTCTGATTACTCATAATTTGTATTTAAATAAAATGAAATGAATGAATGAAATGAAAATCTGTACCAACTTCAAATGGCTTAATGTAAAGAATTATTGAGTATGTGTGCACAGGTGAACATATATATTTTTTTTTTTTATGGTATAGGGGGGCAAACGAGCAGTTGTAGCCATTTTCATGACTACCGACGCCCATAGACATCTGCATAGAGACTATACAGATGCGCTGCCCCCCTTTCTCCTCCCACCTCCATGGGCCACCGGCTACTTACACACCGCACGAAACGCGACAGCACAGCTGTCACTTCACGCCGGTCTCGTGTAAGCGAGAGGTACCTCCCCGGTCGTGCCGGCCCAATTCGCCTGCATGCAAGCATATAGCGTGGCACTACCTCTTACCAAAATATATACAATATTTATATATACAATATTTTAGAATTTTCTCTTAGATATATTTGCCTACGGCTGTCTCTCTATAAACACCTAGCTGAGCAAAATATACTATAGTGTATGCACAGGCACGAGTACGTTCATTATGACAATTTTGTCTATTCCATCAAGCCCTTATTTCGGTGAGATAGCAGTCCTAAAGCAAAAGCAAAAATATAATATGTTTTTCAGAACTATCTTCGATTAGAAAGATGCTTAAGGGAACCAATATTTAAATAACTCTGTGTCTGTATTCTTATTAGAAATTTAAAAATCTCAATAACACTTTTAGTCCATTTTTTAGTCAAGGACTGGAATCCGGGATGTAATATACTTACCACTAAGCAACGATACTTTAGAAGAATCCTAATAAAATAAAGAGAAGCACAGTAACTCAAACAAATATTTAAATATAGGATATGTAAGACGTACAAGTCTATTTTCACTTCACTATTTCTATAATATTATGCTTCGCAAGAGTCACTGACATACATAATTTAAAAAAATACTTACACAACAAAAATATCTTGTTAATAGGTCAGGAATTCTAGAAAATCTTCTAAATAACATTTTCTGGAAAGAGGAAATTTTAAAATTTTTAAAGTAAAATGATGAATTAATTATTATTAGCCTTGCTTCCCAATATTGTATTTGCTAATTGTCACTGGAATTATTTCTATAAAAATCACCCCCGTTTACGAATTAGGTACCCTATTTGTTCGCTGATTTGTAGTGAATTAGGAAAATTAGGGCTATCTATCTGAAGTGTCAATTGGGTATTTCTCCTAAGGCTTGTAATCCAAGAAATAACCACTAGCCTCGGGTAATTTAAAACTTTTAATCGTTTAGCATTACCAACGCCCTACGAGAATAACATGGAAAGTAGGCAGGGTATCAGAGAAAAAAATGTTTCCCTTGGGATGTACAACTTTGTAAGCATTTTATTGTCGAGAGCTTCACTATAGACAGGGAGGTATTCCAACAAATATCTGTCGACTTAACTTCGTTACCCATGAATAACAGTGAATACGTATTGTACATTCTACACGTTTTCAATTTGACTTCAGGTTTTATATTCATGTAATAAATGTAGGGAAAATTCATCTTTAGATATTTAAATTTCATCGATCAAATTATTGGTATTATTTCGATAAATATATAAAGTTCAGCTTTGTTTTAATAGTGGACCATGTATAGTGAAACCCTACGGTCACAGCTGGTAACGTCAAATGACAAAATTTCTGGATAACATCTATTTTTTGGCGTAACACTGAAGTTAAAACGGCTTTAACTAATAAACTGAGTAGGTTCTCAGTTCTGAAATAAGTGTACAAAATAAATAGTTATAAAACTAGAGCAACTATTTTCGATTATATAGCACTTTTCAATGTTTTCAACGTTTTGCATTCCGAAATTTGTTGGATCCGCGCTGGATTAATATGGATTTAGGTCAATCTAACAAAAATACACCTGGATTGAAAATTATTATTGATATGTTTCATAGATATAAGATTATACCTATAGATGAATTATCTATTCATGATGCACCAAAGATCTTTAATATCTGACTAATGTGACTATTGAATGCTATTTGTTGAGTTCTTGCTCATACTCTTCAGCCCGTTAATAAAATTTATTGAAACTTGGTTTTATTTACATAGATATTATAGAGACTATTATTATCATGTGCTTATATAATATTAAATAATTGACAGCGCTTGGTGCGTAACATACGTGGATAGCCACAATATTATTTGTTCTTGGAGTGTTAGCTAATTAGAGTTCTTAGCACATGGCATTGTAACATAGCTGCGTACATGCGTTTAGTATTATGATTAGAAACTAACAACTTTTATTTCACCTGACCTCTTTTTCTTGGTTTAAATCTTTGTAATCTTGTATTGTCTCCCGCTTTGTTTGAAAATGGAAATTGAAACCACAACATTGCAAAAGGTCGTCGCCGACAACATGTTTGTCTTATTAATTCACTAAGGGGTGACAGATTGGTGAAACTAGAGGTACAAATTTTAATTAAAACCTTACCATTTCTCATTTAAATATTGGATACTAACCCCTTCTATCGCTTTTCACTTTCCACAATAACTGAACACAATTTCTTAGGAATAAGATTAGGTACACAGAGAGGACTCATGTTCCTGTTATATCTGGCTAACTCTCGCAACTTATCTATTTATGTATATAATGTAAATAATTACTAAATATGAATAAAATTTTGTTTTCAAACATTAATCCTACCTTAGCTCTGGATTTGGTACAGAGGTAGACTTTAATATACCTTAAAAAAGATTAATTCCGCATCAATTTGACAAGAAAACTACGACCGTTCTCCAGTTTCCTAACACGTGCATGAAGTGACGAATTCGCTTACACATATTTTATAGTTAAACATACACAAGAACATGTAAAAGATAATTAAACAGGCACTCGCAGGCTAAATAAATTTATATAGTGATAGTTCAGTCACATATAGTTTGTACAAATTCTATAAATACCAAGCCGATTACATAATTATATCATTTGAAAGTTACAACAGTAGCGTATTATTAATATGTAACGTTTTACGGAGAACACATTTATACAAATTAATTGTAAATTAATTGTAATATACTACTACAATGAAATGTAATAAGTATCATGAAAATTGTGTTGTACTGTTATAGTTAACAATGCAACAGATCGTTAATCATTTTTATATGTAAGTTCAATCTGTAAAAGCTTAAATCAGTTGTATTAGTTTTTAAAGGAATTGAAAATTGACACAATAGTATATATGGTTTGACAAATATTTGCTTAAGGCCATAATAAGTATGAGAACACGTAACAAATGACTTGTTGTATTGATATCGGCGCCCTAGAATGTAGAGATGTCTGCCAATTAACAAATGACGCGTACTAAAACTCCATCACAAGTTTTTATTCATTATTTTGATTCTGATAGAATAAATATTTATAATAATATATTGCCTCTAATATGTCTTATATACTTATGTTATATTAATTTTTTGAACTTATAATATTATATTTATTCTTTATAATGTATATTGATTTTTTGAACTTATAATATTATAAATAAATATGTAAATGTAGTATACTTTCAGATAAAATGAAGATTAACATGATTATAGCAAATCAGATATTATATTATGTATTATTATAATTACTCTATTCTACTTGTATAGTAAATAAAATATATATTTTATTATTTGTACATATAATTCAGTGTCTCTAAATAGGCCTTTGTTTAATTTAGATTGATAGGACTGTTCAATATAGTAATTACAAGGACATCGCCCTCTTTTAAAATAAACATCATACCGTTTAAACTTCAAAGGAAACATTTAGAAATAATAATATCTACGGCTAGTCAAAGTTATAATTTTATTTTTACTTTACATGTCACTAGCAAATTCTTTCTTCTTTTAAGTTTTAGTATTATTTTGTAATTGCTTTTTCGTGTATTTTTGAGGACTTCATAGTAGTTTATAGTAATCATTATATATATAAATGTAAATAATATAATTTTCAGGCGGAATTATTTTTTATAAAAATTAATGTACTGTACTCATCTTGTGCGTGCCTACAACACTGTCTATAAGTACAGGAACTGCTAGCAATCACTTAAACCAATAGTTTCGCTCTTTGCTGGTGCGTATCATTTAAAGATGTTCATTGACAGTATCTTTAAAAAAATGTACTAAATTAAAAATGCCGTGATTTAATACAAATCGTGGAATAAATAAAAAAACTTAATGTGTTCGTCCGAAGGCAAAAAAAAACCGGCCAAGTGTGAGTCAGACTCGCAAACCGAGGGTTCCGTAGGAACGGGAGGTATAAGCAAATGTAATAGACGTTGAGAAAATTACACTTCCCTTTAGTTGACAAACTTAAATATGCGG
>LUGF01025574.1:100102-111729 GCA_001625245.1 Calycopis cecrops
GCGCGCTGCAGCTGCGCTCTCATTGGTTAGATTTTAATGACCACAAGTTCACTGCGACAATACATTATACGCCTGAATTTAATGTTTCGCAATGTTTTATTGATTAATTGCATTAGTGAAGATAAAGCAGTGTATGCAACTGCATATAACACGGGTATTAAAACACTCGTGTTGCTATTTTGAAACTCGCACTCGAGTTTTAATACCCTTCAATAAACGACACTTGCATAAACTACTATTATTTAATATCCAATCATTAGATGATGTACATAAGTTTTTGGAGTCTAATGAGACTGTAATTGCGTCTAGACTAGCTAGTCATAGAATAACTTGGAGGTTCAGTCCCGCGGCATGTCCCCACTGGGGCGGAATATTTGAAAGCGTGGTCAAGGTTGCTAAAACACATTTGCGACGAGTTATTGGGGAATCCGTTTTGACTTTGGAGGAACTCGCAAATGTGTTTTGTAAGATCGAGGCCGTATTGAACTCTCGCCCATTGTGCCCGATCTCTTCGGATGGAGGCCCTCACGCCGGGCCATTTTTTGATTGGTCAGCCACTCAACGCCCTGACAGAATACCCCTTTGTTGATGTGAGACCCAATCGTCTCTCGCGGTTTCTGTGTTGGCGCAGAGGGCGTATCTTCAACTTGGTCTTTGGGGCAGATGGTGTGCCCCGTTTTGCTGAGGTTCAGGTGGACGGTTCGATCCTGAAGAGAGCGGTATCAACTTTGTCACGATTGCCAGTTAACTAGCGGCCAGGTAGTCCTGGCCGAGGCGGGTAGATGTTCTGAACCATATGGCTGCCATCTAGGTGTGTTCAGCATAACTAATGTAATCAATAGTGTATTTAATATTGTAATTCCGTTGTGGACCGCGCGAGGTCGCTCGGTCACCGATGACGCGCTAGCGAAGCGTGAGTTGTAAGCGAGCGGCCATCTTTTTATTGTTGCCTTTTTCTTGAGAGATCACGCGCGTATGTTGTTAATTGCAGACACCTAATATCGCATTCAGATTTGAGTTGTGATACCTAATATAATTTACGTGTTGTTTCCCCTTTTGATATTATCGGGAGTGTAAATTAATTGACAACTATTTGAACTTATGTGTGTTTGTGTATAAGTTGAATATAAAAGACTATTGAGAACCCGCTTGACGAAGCTTGCTGCAGATGCATCTGTCGGCCGATTGCTGCATCACGGAAGGCTAAGTATATCTCATTACACGCTTGAAATTTATGGCCATAGGTTTTATAGGTTAATGTGATATATATTAAGCCGGACCCCGGAGACACAAGGTAATTGCACCTATTTAAATTTAATTTAGCCCTGCGTAATCGCAGACAAAGTTCATTCTGACTTGTGCCCTGAGTATACCACCTTCCACTGCGCAATAAACCAAGGGGCAGAACTGAACATAAGTGGAAATCTAATCTAAATGCTAATCATTGCTATGTAACTTGGTGAGGAGTAAAATCACTTAAGCACTGCGGGAAAATAAAGGAATGGTCAATTGTGTTTGACATTACAGCAATCGCTTGTAAGAGCAGAGTAATAACAGTGGAATTGAGAAGGTTACCGCATTTGTCATATTTATGTAGAGTATTAAATAAAAATTCTCGGAATTAGTTTTATAAAAAGTAAACGATATTCACTTTTAGATCGTGACGAAGGACGCCTATAAATATTCAAACAATCATGATATTATGCAAATGCATTGAGCTCCCGTGCTTCTCCATCTGGACTTCATCTTCAATTAAAATTAAATCACGTGAGTTATATAAAAAGTAAACGATATTCACTTTTAGATCGTGACGAAGGACGCCTATAAATATTCAAACAATCATGATATTATGCAAATTCATTGAGCTCCCGTGCTTCTCCATCTGGACTTCATCTTCAATTAAAATTAAATCACGTGAGTGAAAGGTTATGCATACCAACTAGCATAGCAACTCAAGAATACGAACCATACATCTTAATGGTCCTTCGAGCTACTAGGTGCTGTGAATTGCGATCGGTCTGACAGGCCTCCCAGAAGCGGGTTTCACCTGTTGGATTGAGAAGGCGCTTGATCATAGTACAGGTACATTATCAAGACGCTTGCTTGAAATGGAAACCTACGAACATCCACGAAAGCACAAATTGGCTATCGTGAACATTCAAAACAAGAACAACAACTTAACTTTTTTATCGTATCTACTGTGAAGCATTTTTCATCATGGATGCTCTGCTGGAATGACGATAGTACATAGTCAACACCGTTGAGAGGACAATAACTAACTTTAAAAAGGAATCGACTAGCCGAAAAATATGCGGGTACCTCCGAACAAGATGGGATGATCTACTGAGATCAGAGCTTGTGGGAAGAATTTCAGGCCAACGACATCCTGCTCCAGCAAGAGGAAGACAGGTGCGATAAATATTTTACCACTGAACGCATTTTACATCTATTATTTTATTATTTACATACTAGTAAATACTTGAAACATTTTATTTATAACATGAAATAAACTTATTAACGCTTAAATACAATTTTCCTTACAGTTTAAATAAAATATTTGAGCGTTATTTGATTCTGACTCTATTGCTACTGCTTTCAAGAAATGTAATCCATTTTCCTAAAAAGCAAAATTGACGTTCAATTTACATTTTTACAAAAATTAGGTTGCATTTTAAGTTTACGTCGAAATAAGTTTATGTTCATCTTTAGAAGAGTTCAGACGATATTTTTTATATATAAATACATTCGGATAGAATAAATACATTTTCTTTTCCCGCTAACTTTATTGTGGCCCATGGAGGGAAGATAGGAGGGAAGGGCAGGGCAACGCATCTATATAATCTATATTATGCGGATGTCTATGAGCGTTGGTAGTCATGAAAATGACTTCGATTACTCGTTTGCCCATTTTACCCTAAAAATATATAAGTATATGTTTTGGGTTTGAAGTGAATGTTATAAACACGTGCTTTCTTCCTCTTCCTGATTCTGATTTTTATACTTTTTTCAAGTGTCTTTAGAGGAGTTAGGACGGGGAAAAATATTATGAGTACACGCCAGCAACATGCTACGAAGCTACGCTAACTCATAGCGCCACTTTCCCGCGACAATCGTAGTAGTCGCAAGTGTGTGCTCATTGTATGATAAAACTATGAATAAAGTAAATATTATATACATGTAATTGACAGTTTGAAATTTTTACTTCTATTGCAGTTCTTAAAAAGAAATAACAGATTTTTTTTTCGACTCAATTAGGTGTGATAATGATGTATCGTTTATAATAGTCCCTTGTAAATTACTAACATAAGCTTTGTATAAATAATTATAAAGGGAATTCGAAGATTATTAATAACACTCAACATATAAAAACCAGAGCTTTGTATGTGAAAAAAACAACCTTCCTGTATATTATTTTTTGTTAACGTTTTCTTTGATGTTTTTACGGTATGATTTATTCTGAAAGAGGACGACGTTCATTACAACAGCGTCGTCAAGCGGTGAGCTTAAATGTAATTTATATAATATATTGCCCAGATATAGTTAACATTTCTCACCTTCATATCATGAGCACGTGTTTGTTATTAGGATAATTTATATGTGTATTCTTTATATTGTACCTCTTATAATTCCTAATTAAGTTTTTTTTGGGACTTAAAACTACGGTTACTTACTGTGTTTTACTATATGAGGTTTGTGAATCTGAATGCTACAGTTTTTGATTGCCATTTTCCATTTGTTCCTGACAGTTGTCTACCAGAAAGCATCGATCAACGATGTGACGTTTAGGGTTACATCCTCTGGTCCTTGTATGAGAGAAATATGAATTTTACCCCGTTCAATACCTAATTTTACAGCTTCTAAATTATTTTTTTACTTATTTCAGTAAAGGTACAGAGGTCCTGAAATAAATAAAAAATAATATAATAGTAATGGTGGTGGCTATCTAGCTTGATTTTTAGTATTATGTTTGTTATTACTTAAGTCTCATATAGGAGTATTCTGATGTTACAGTACACTATGATATCATTATTAACAGTTTAATATGGGATAATATTATAAAGGTTATTTGGAAACTAGGAAAAGACTAACTTTGGGACCTGGGATTTCAAAATAGCTTTTATCGGTATTTAGTTGTAGGTTAGGGTATTTAGTTTAATATGTTTAAATAGATTATTCCTTGTCTCCAACATTGATTGACCTTAATGTTTGCAGATAGACTTACAATATGTCACGTAACCGTACGTGGTTAAAGCAATGTACATAAACCTATTATCTGAGAGAGAGCTGTCACTGAATAATTGAGATATAATTAAGGCATCCACTATCAGTCACATTGAATGGTATGGAAGATATTGCAGACAGTATTTCTCGTGTGTTTTAGCTTTGCCTCGTTTTTTGAGAAATGAGTCATACACATAGAGACGGAAGACAAAAGTGATCCTATAAATGTTTCGTTTGGTTGAGTTACGGAATACTTGTAGTTAAATGAATTCGATCGATTGTGAGCTATCTACCTATCCATTCATAGTCGTGTATAAACTCGAAACACTTGAAAGGATTTTAGTCTTTCAGATTTTCATCAAAACCGTTAGTTTGCAATTTTTACTCGCGCGTTCTTTTTTTAAGCTCGTTAACTTGAGAAAAATAATTACTCTCGTTGATTTTTTTTGCGATATAGGAGGGCAAACGAGCAGTCGTCGAGTCATTTTCACCGACGCCCATAGACATTCGAATAGTATATACGGATGCGCTGCACTCCTTTCTCCTCCCTCATCCATGAGCCAACATTCGTAGAATTGTCAAAGAAAATTTAATACCCGGTGTAAAAAGAGAAGCTCTATACTTTGTGTTTAGCTCTTCTCTTGGTAGTCGCTTTAGGTACTATTTTAAAAGTTAAACGGTTAAAAGAATAAAAAAAATTAAAATCAAAAAGAAACCCGTGACGGTAAAAATGTAAGTGAAAAAAGGATAAAATAAATGAAAAAGATCCACCTAAGTAATTTATGTGGTGAAGTACATAGATATTTTACTCTCTATGAAATATATAAGAAATGCATGAAATTCCGCCCGGGCTGCCATTAAATCTCCAAATCCTGACGGAACGTCGTGGGTAAAAAGTGCCATCAACCCACATATAATACTTGTTGCATCGTAACGGCTAAGCCACACGCTTTAACTAGAGTGAAGAGTTTATAAAGTTACAGCTAGCAGGCTAGCTGTATTTTTTTCTTGTACTTTTAATCTTTCTCGCAGCGCAACTTGTGTGCATTTGTTTCGGTAACATTTTACATGTAAAAGTTTTTGATGGGTTTGTGGGCCTTTTCTTTATTTATATGATTATTTATAATTTAATTATTTATAACACACCAAGACAAAGGGCAAGTTTACACCCAAAGATTTTGTTCCTCAAAATTATGAAATGATTATGAGTTTTAATTAATCTATTGCATTTCTTTAAATTTCCTATTGTAGAAGGAAAAATTTTATCAGTATTTGACAGGTTTGATTGATTGATTGATGATTTCTCAAACTTTTTTGCAGCATGCATGCATTTGCTACGTTTGCTAATGTGACCGGGAAACTCACTTCTACCAATCTAAAAAGAAGGAAGATGGTACCCATATCTCTCCAATCTACCTACGATTATAGTATTCTGGCTAATGTACCTATACACGAAACAATATTAATGACTGCTAAAGAAAAAATGTTTATCGCTATAAAAATACTGAGAATTGGCGTACGCTACAAAGATCTGAGATTAGATTTTGAAAAGTAAGTCATTTCTTTTAAGGGCAAAGTTTCTAGCCTTTTTTAGTAAATTGAAAAACAGAAATCAAAGAGCATATTATGTACAGGAAACAATTTTTTGAAAAAAATTAACACCATTGAAATAACTCACATCCCAGGCTCTTGACGAACTGGTGTTAGAACCTGGTGTTCGGAATACTTTAATATTCATTATTATGAGTACGCCTTCATAAGACATTGTGAAAATTATAAGGGAAGAAGAATAAAACAGAAAAATTTTATTGAAACATTTTTACGTACCCAGATTTCGGTATTGTGAGCCAATTTCTCTAAATTTCATATTTCAGTGATCAATCGATTCAGGGCGGTCTGCTTTTCATCTGATTATCCAATCCAGGAAATTACTAGCTATTGTCAAATATTCTTATAAATCATATTCCTAAATATTATATAAAAAATACTTTATTCAAGACTACGTCTATGAATAAATATTACGGCTTATGAAATCATGTAGAAAGGATGGATATACCATACGTGGACTACTTTTATTTTTAAATTAACACATAATTGGATTACTCATTTTATAAGCCATATTTTTTCTTCATGGACAATGGTATGACTCAGTAATGAGCCTAAATTGATACATATGTCTTAACGTATGTATATAATTTTATTATTGCATGGGACTATAAATGATTTATATACATACCTATGCTATAAATAAATTAATTATGTGATTTAATAAATCCACTGCGCAAGTGAAAGATTTCTATTTAAAAAAAATCTGAATTATGTCAAATTTACGGAGTACAGACAGAGAAGTGCCCTAAATAAAGTGAGCGATTAGCGAACAGCGCATTTCAACTGAATGGAGGACAATTGTTTAAAATTCGTTTGTTAGAAAGCGTATCTCCTTTTGAAACTTTGGTATCTAATATTGAATCTTGTGGGGTCCTCTTGATATTTACCCATAAGCAAATAGAAATGTCACATATACTTACTGTCTTATGTCACTAACAATTTCGATTATAATTAAAAAAGTTACTAGAACTTTAATACAATTTTAATCACCGCCGTTACTAGGTATTTTTCCTGATAAATAATATATGTATAATATTTTTATTCATGTTACTGAGACTCTAATTTTGATGAAGATTATTATTATTACTCAAAGGCGCTTAAGATTATTAGTATCGCTTATATAGCGAAAATCATGATAATATAAGGGCTAATGTATTAATTCTATGCTTTGTGACCATCATATATATTTTTAATCAGCAGTTGCAGAAGAGCTAATATTTTAATAATAGACATACTAACGGTAGCTTGGCCATAATTCTTTCTTCAGGCTTTGTTTTTTCTCATCTACGTACATACATTTTGGCAACCCGCATTAATTCAGAACATCTAACGCCAGTCGTGGCCTCATTCTGCCAGACAAGTTGATTGCGATGAGAACATGAAATGTTTTTGCGACACGAATTAGGACATACCACTATAGAAAAGTATCGTGTTTGTTATATAGGCTGAAAACCGCAACAGTCTTCTTTATACACCTGATAATGTAATCATCGTCGTCGCTATCAACCTTTATTGGTCCACTACTGAATACAATGACAGACAGGATTCTATTCGGAGATTGTCTTCCGAAGTAACGGCTGGTCCAACTAAACGAGGCCTCTTTTCCAGAACCTTTCTCATCTGCCCTCTATTCTCTTTAGTCTAATTTGATTAGCTTCAAATAATCTTGTCGCGTATGCCTATTATATACTATTAATTTAATACTTTATTGCCCAGTATTATTGTGTGAACTAAATTTATAGTGATAAATAGTATATATTATTAGTATTATTAATTATATATTTTAAATTTTCAGCAACCCTGGATTTAATACAAAGGGCAATAGAGGATCACGTATCAGATGAATTGTAGCCCAAATTTCCAAACCCAAGGAGCTTTTGAGATATGATTATATTCGTGCCTTTCGCCTATCAAAACATGTCGATTGTCGACATATCAAAAGAAGCTCTTCAGCATTTAATGGAGAAACGTTTATCTTGTGGCTCTTTAATTATGATGCTCTATCGTCCTCGTGGATGTAGCATTCGAATTACTTCTAACAATACGGCCAGAACTGCTACTTCATTTACTTTAGACATTTATTAGGTTATTAGTAGTAGTTCCGAAATTACATAAATCATACATCGTACGGAGTTTGCATAAATCATTTAACCAAGACAGTGCATGTAACTATACGTTTATCATAATAACTTGCTACGTGAACGTAATGTACAAGCCATTTATTATAACTCAGTCACGCAGATTTCATTGGACATATTATGTGGTGAAACACATAAGCGGTATTATTACCTATATTCGTAGAATAGGAAAGTATCGATAGGTAAATAAAACCGAATAGAGTTCTATTGATTAGACTTCGCAAGATTTGTACAAAAATAAATACAGTACATTTAAGTTAGTCTATTTTACTGCAATTCTTTATTAGCGAAAAATTTGATTGAATGATGGCATAATTTGCTATTGGGTTTTTTTCTGGTGTTGGAATCCATTTAACGAATGTTTCTACTATATCTCCTGGCATCGGTATAGTAGAAAATAAAGGTTGTCTTTACAGCATCATCCATTTGACTAATCCTGATTTAATTATCTAATTCAAAGATGAAAGAGAAATATATTTGATTAAAACAAAAAAACCTCACCTAACTTGAGATTGAGTCCATCCAATGCAGGAACGTTGATAAATATTTATATCAGACGAGCTTTTCTTCGCGGCTTCGCCTTACTTTACACTAAGTCACACAATTTACAGCGAAACTATTGTCGCGAATTTCAAGTAACTTTACATTTATAATACTTATATCCAGGTTTATTTTAATTAGACCATTTATTATGAAATTCATTCATGCTGATATATAGGTACTTATATACCCTTTATTAGATAGTTACAACAATCTAAACGCAGTTTACGTCGTCTCGATCTAGTTCCATTATCCATAGTTGGCACTAAATTTGATAGAAAATGCAAATTTTACCGTAACTTACTTCAATCTGTAAAAAAATTAAACGTATTTAACAGTTTATTTCTACAGAACTCAAAATATGGTCGTAATTGAAATAAAGCACTCCAAATTATCAAAGTCTCATATACATTCGAAGCTGTTTACCTACTTGAGCATTTGTGTCGACGTTTATTGCTTAGGTACTTAATGTTTTCTTATTCTTTAAACATTATATTTTTATTTTATGTTATTAAATTCTTGAAACCCATAATTTATAAAAGTAAAACTGAAATCTTGACAGCAGTTTGGGTAATTAAAAACTTATGAAAATTATGAAATATTATAATTTATTTTAGTTATTATAATTTTGAAGTTGTGAATAAATTTACATACCACACATAATACTTCCACACGAAATCACTCCTGGGAGGCACCTAAAGAGAGAAGGTCACATTTTCAGCAGAGCACAACAAGGACCAAATATGGCTTCGTTAAATGTTACTTTGTAACAAACTAGTATTTTCATATCATAATCATGTTGAACAAAATATAGACTTTTAAGGTGCAGGACAACTTTCCTACTGCCAAGATCTACTTAATCACTACATAATGTGCACACAAATAAAATAGAATATAATATAATACGGAATATTATCTATTACACTAAGTGTTCCTTAGCAATTTTTATGAATCGGACGATTCGGTAACCTTATAGCGGTCAAGGCACAATTTATTATAATATCTATATTAAATATATAGTACCTCAGAGAGCCCGTTAAGCCGTGGGTCCTGCGCCTGATTTCTCGCCGGTCGTGTCAGACTGCCGTCCCATCGGAATATGAGAAAGAGAGAACAGAGAGTGCGCTTGTGTTTGCGCGCATAATGCAAGTGCGCTATAATATGTCCTGCGCAGATGGCTCGTCTATGTTAGACGTCGTCGACGCTGGCCACCATAGCCGAAATCGGCTAGGAGGACATTAATAAATAAGTATATAAAAAATTAAATCACTCACCCATGTACCTAGATAGGCGCAAACCATCAGATTGACTGCATCGAAGTTGATAATAATTTTCTTTTTAATTCGTTAATCCGCTACCCTACCATTTACCTACTAATCCCTACTATTTACCATATACTAATCCCTACTATATACCATATACTAATCCCTACAATACTGTATATTCGAGATACCTACTGCAGCGCCATCTTTGACAGATGATGATTTGTGAATCGAAACCATTCTTGGCGCCCGCACCACGCAAATGCGTGCCAAATAAATCATTCAAATCGGTCCAGCCGTTTACGAAGTGACCTACACACTCACACAAGAAATATATATGCATATATATAAAGTTTTATAATATAGGTATGATATTTTTATATAATCAGCTGTTGTTAAGCTAGAAATTTTGTAGCTATCGACTGTTTAACCGATCTCAAATATTTGCTGGTTGTATAAGTCTCATACAAAGAGCTTACATGGTCTCATAAATGATACCGAACGTGTTTTAAAATGTAACGTAATATTGTTTCGTCCCTTGTTAATAAGTAATTTTCACGATTAACGCTGTAAGATTAAAAGTAAAATATGTTATGAAAATCGCTAACAAAGTCAATTAAGTACACTAATGGGAACTCGTGCTTAAAATAAGCAAGACAAGGTTTTTGTATTCAAGTCCTATTACAAATTACGGTATATTAGTATAAGTATAAGGGGCGAAACGAGCAGTCCGATCCCTTTTCATGACTACTTTAGACTTTAGACAACCGCATAGAGGCTATGAAGATGCGTTGCCCTCTTTCCTCCTCCTCTCTCCACGGGCCACTGGTTACTTTCACACCATACGAAACGCGACAGCACAGCTGTTAATTTATATAGATACCTATATAATAAACACGTAACGCCATTAATGCTTAGTTAGTTCGCATGGCATAATAGTCAGGAACGTGACCTCACTTTATTATTATTGAGCGAGAAATAACCTCAACGTGATATTTTGTTCTTGTTTTTCTTTTACGCGGAGAAATATAAAAAAGAGCGTTAAGACAATTTACAACTTTTCGCAAGTTTTACTTCGTAACTAAATAACTAAAGTAATTAAAAGTAAACAGAGAAACGTTATCTAGTACTTCGTATTTGTTAAATATTGGAAAAAAGTAGGTACCGGTTTAATATTCGATATTACATTATTAATTAATATGATTATGTTGCGGTTTAAGCATAAAGAGCTTTCCTGTATATTTGTTGCCTGTTTGGACGAGTCTTTTCGGATTACCTCAGTATATTTTTTAACTGTCAGAGAGAGTGAGAGAGTAGTAGAGTACTGTAGTAGTACTGTAGAGTGCTCGTTACAGTCTTTTTTATTGTATTTTTTATAGTATAAGAAGGCAAGCGAACAGTTGAAGCCATTTTCTCTACCGACTACCGACAGCCATAGTCACCTACATAGAGGTTAAACAGATTCGTTTCCCTCCTCAATCTTTCCCCCTCGATGGGCCTGCTACTTATTCACAGCAAGAAGCGCGATAGTAGCGATAGTAGTAGTAGCCGTCGCTAAGATTTGATGTGAGCTCTATGATGTATGAGCTCCTTCGTGCCACCCTGATACGGTGTGAATGCGGGAATGATATACCTCTTACTTATGACACATGACACGCAATTAATTACGTATGAGTTTCGGAGAAAAGTAAATTAAATAATAAATATTATAAATGCGAACGTGTTTTTGTTTGTTTGTCTTTCTTTCACATCAAATCAGATCAACGGATCGATGTGATATTTAGTTGAATAACCTAAGAGTGCCATAGGCTCCTTTTTATCGCGAAAAACCACGCGAGCGAAGCCGCAGGAAACAGCT
>LUGF01025574.1:112899-139456 GCA_001625245.1 Calycopis cecrops
AATCTCAGTAGGATAGGATTTTACGGCCTTTCTTCTCAATAAAATATAATAATAATGTCGGTGGACTTTGCACACCACATTAGTCTAGCCCCGTATAGGACTTGTGTTACGGGTGCTGGACAACGGAATATTTTTAATATATTTTATAAAGGACATCATTCAAGCTTCATACATTTTTGGGCCTTTTCCCAAAGTGCCGGCCAAAGAAATATTTGACTTTAAAATGTTAGAACTCGCCATTACTAGCAACTTTTATTATGACATGAAAGCTGGAAATTCATTATCTGACTTGTTATGAGGGTCCAAAAGCTCGTATTTTATATAGATATTACGGTAGGTACATCGTCGATTAGTAAAAATCGGTACGATGTCGATAGGTAAAAAGTGATGCTACACATTATTCTAATACAGAATATTCTTATTGGAGTAATTACTGTTATCTTATTAGTTATTATTATTATAATACAGGGAGTATATTGTAAAAAAAAATCACAGAATTAAGATTCAGTTCTTTTATTAAAACGACTTAACAAAAAATTTTTAAACTTCTTCTATCCTAACAATAATGTCCTCTAAACCTTCTGCCGGAGGTGTTATACACATCATCTTCATCTAAATCTTCTTCTGATGTTTCTTCAACAAATTCCTCAGAACTGTAATCGAATAAAATATTTTCTTCATCACTATCACTACTGCTCATTTTCCTTTTCTTTGCTCTATTCGATGTTAGTTCTGATGGCAGTTTAGGAGTCTGTTTCTTCACTGCATTTTAAAAGTTTTTTTTCTGCCTCTCACTTTTAGCCTAGTTCTTGGTTTGTCTTTCTTGTTCTGCTAAATCTATCAGTCTCTTTTTTCTCAGGAGTGTCTGTTAATATGAACATCCTATCCTTGTTTTCCCTTTCTTCCTTGATTATCATCAGTTTTCTTGGGCAAGCCTTTGGATATGGCCTCACTATTTCAGGGGCTACAACTTCAGCAACTTCATCCGTCATTTGATCTGTAGCAAACGACGAAGAAGAATCAGCGACAGGAATGTTATTTATATTAACAGGCTCTGCTATTTGATTTTCGTTATCCCAGGTTTTGCAAATCCATTTTGTGTTTGTGGTTCATGTTTTGTGGTTTGAAAGCTAGAGGTATAGCAATAGCTGTTAGTTAGGGGATATCATAAATCGTTACAATTTTTCCAGGGTTTGCTTACCATCCAGTCTGTTAAAGCTTTATTGTAGTAATTTTTTTGTGGTCCATACACTGTTAAGTCAAGCGGCTGTAGCTTATGGCTACAATGTGGTGGAAAGGTCATCAGAACAATGCCATCTTCTTTACAAAAGTTTAAGATTTCCACATAAATATGATTCTCGTGATTATCAAGGAACAACAACACCAGATTTTCAGGCGTTGGTTTTGCATATTTCGAAAAGTGATGCATATATTAAAAAAAAATGAAGATATCATCCAAAGTAAGAACCATAAAATAACTACCTGAATGGGGCCGGCCGCCTGGTAACTTATTGTTTATTGTGTTTGTTTGACGAAAGTAAATAACCGTATTTCATAAAAATATAAATGATAAAAATGTTGGTTTTTCAAACACTTATAAAAAATTTAGTTTTGAGATTTCAGCTTTATTGCCATAGTAAAAGTTGTTCCTTATGATTATTTCTAAGCATCTGCACAACACATTTCTGTTGGCCGGCTTTTTCGAAAAAGGCCCAATTTGAATGATGACCTTTGTTCAATTTTTTTTCCAATTTATTTTTATTAGTAATATATTATTAACTAAAATTTTCAAGCTTGTAATTAGCATCCAAACTAAACGTGCATTCTTGATTTCAGGTTAATCAGTTGAAGATATCTGCTTCAAAATTGAGTTCAAAGATTCTACCCGAACTAATATACTTACATACGTGCATAGCAAGTTAAAAATAATATAAAAATAAAAAAACAGCTTTTAATATAAAATAGAGATCGCTGTCATCGGTCCTGGTGTGTTAAACTCATGGCAATTGATATAGTGCCAAATACGAAAAAGAAGACAAAGAGCCATCAACGCCACTTTTGGTTAGTACCACAATAGCTTTTAATCATTAGGGCACCTCGACGACTAGTCAGTCAGGTCAGTCAGGGACCGATGCTACCGTCACAGAGAGGTTGTCGCAACAAACTCTTGTTTTTCAAACTACCCCATCATCTTTGGGTCAGTGCTAGAGGATGAGGATGCCATCACAGCCCCTTGCGCAAACATTTAGCTAGTTTGACCCTTTTTCTTTTAACCAGAGGAAGGCGCTCAGCTTAATTGGCTCCCAAGGTGTCTGGGTATATCTTGGGCTACTAAGCTCAACCGTCACGAGAAGGCTAAAAATATACTTAAATTAATAAAATAATAATTTACACTAATAAATTAAATGAAGAGAGTATACTGATTTCCTTGTTAATTTTCACCAACCACGGCGTCATAGCCACCACGCCCTGTTATTTAATAATACATGTACGTTTTTCATTTCTCTACGGCAATTTAAAACGCCGCTCCCTATTAATTTCGAAGAATCATGTTTGTGGGTCGTTATTTGAGTAATTAAAATACACAGTATGTACATACATTTGACGTTTCTTGTAACTAACCTGTAATGGGAATTTATAAAATTTCAATTTTGCTTCGTTGTTTTGGGAGTACAGTATGAGATTTTTTATGCAGAAAAAGCAGAATGTAGATTATTTCGAAAATAAATTTTGTTTCATTTTTGGACTGTCCTCGCCATCCCTCCCCCTTTCCCCCCAAGATGCTGCTACCTTGTCGTGGTGGGAGGTTGACGTGCCTCTATGATCCCCAATGCTGTCCTCTTAGGACAAACTGGTGGCGTGCTGGCCTTTTCACCGAGGCCAGCCTGTCGCTGGAAGGATCTTGTAGATTGTACATCCGGGACCCTCTTGACCCGGGAAGTGTAGCGGCTGTAAGCACCCACAGGGGCTTAGTTGTTAGGGGCGCCTAATTGCCGAACCCGATACTGTACCCGGTGGAGCCATCCAGGCTCCTGGATAGAATACGTAAAGGTATTCCCCAAAAAAAACTACAAACTTTTTAACATGGTGCAGTAGCAGGTCCAGGACGAATGCGAGTGATGGAACATCGATCTTCATTTGCATGTTTTGAAGGAGACTAAGAGACTATTATGAGTTTATAAATATAATAATGGACTTACAAATATGTTAGTTGAAATAACCAAAGTCAATGAAAAAAAAAACCAACGAACTTACGCACTCGAAGACAAACATTACAACATACATACATACCTTGTGTAAAGAAGCTCCATAGAACCTATTGAAAATTTGTCGGGACCTTATTGGAACGTTATTCTCTGGTCATTCCGTATAATCATATGTCAAATCGTAAGGGTACAATAGATCACTAGTATCACAAACGTTATTATATTGTGTCAAGGGTTGCTCGGATTGCACAATGTATAGGCATTTTGGTACATTTACATAGAATTTTATACAAGCAATATAAATATTACGTATAGATCAAGGTATGCTATAATTGGCTCTTTTAAGGGGTTCCGTAGCCTTATGACAAGAAACGGAACCCTTATAGATTCGTCATGTCTGTCTTTCTGTCCGTCCGTCCGTATATCACAGCCATTTTGTTCCGAAAGTATTGGGCCTTCGTAGTTGAAACTTTGTTGGTTGATGTATTTTGTGAACCTCTACTCGAATTTTGAAAAAAAAAAAATAAAGTAGAAAATAAAGGAGGACAGTCCATATATAGAACAGAATCAATTTTTTTTGTGTCATAGACACCCGTCACATACACAAAAAAAAATTGATTCTGTTCTATATATGGACTGTCCTCCTTTATTTTCTACTTTATTTTTTTTTATTCAAAATTCGATTCACAGGTCCCGAAAAAACAGTGGTAAAAAATGTCGCAGAGACCCTGCCGTAGGTACGGATGCTTCGATAAGCGAGTCCGACACGCACTTGGCCGATTTTTTTATTGCTTCAGCTAGTAACCCCGTTTGGAAGATTACGAATTTACAAAAACTAAACGTTCTAAAACACATCTAGTTTTGAATACTGTGTAAGACAAAACAGGGATATAGGTTAGTGGATATTTATATCAATACAACCAGAGATAACTATGTAATTGTAATGGATTTTTGTTGTCATCTAATGTGTAAATCGAGAATAGCAATCGGTGAAAGGTTGTTAAGGTCATGAATTTCAAATTAAAGTGACCAGTATAGGTACGTGTTTGGGGAGCAAGAAAGAGAATTACATATAGATAAAGATACTAATGAAATTTAACAATAAACAAAGTGCTTCAAAACCAGAAGTCATAATTATATTTTTGCCTGATCACAAAATTATGGAAAGTTATTATAGTTCCTAATTGAAAAATATCTATATCTCAAATATTTAGTTAATAATTCTATAAATAATAATAGATGTTAGATAATATTATAAACAGAAATTAGAGTTAAAGTTTTCAAAATGTATAAGACGAAAGTAAAAAGGCGACTTGCGAAAAGGCTACGTCTGTTCGTTTCCATTCAATAAAAACCACCCTTGTACAAAAAAAAATCGAAACTGTTTCATAGACATGAGTTTTCCATAATGTTTAAAGCTGTCAGTTAAATAAAAATGTGTGCTTATTTAAAATTTTTTTATTTTCATAAACTATACAGTATGATTTTACGAACATACTATACTACAACAGAATATATAGACTATATTTACAACAGAAATAATACGGAACGTATAAGCGTACTAACGTAATGTAATTTTGTTCAAAAAGTGTATTTAAATATCTAAAAGAAATTGCTTTAGGGTTCGTCAAATAAAGTTTTCTAAGTTTGAAGAGAACAATTTCAGCATATCGGGTTAGTTCTATTGAAAAATTATCATTATTAATCTACATACCCATACCAAATTACTGTTAGTACTTATAGTCTTCTTAGTTCCTCTTTTACTACAAAACCCTAGCAAAAAATATGTTTATTATATTTTTATGTATTTTTTATACCATTAAACAACCCATTATCACTTATGAAGAAACAAAACATTTTGACATAGTGATCATAAAAATGACTGCATATCATGTATTCTATTGATTTCCTTATTGAGTTTGAGAAGAGAGAATATCCAGCAAAAAATATCGGGCAAGATTCGAATTCTTAATCTATAAGCTATCCTTTTAACTCAAATCCATTGATACAGTTTCTAAATGCGTGCCAGCATTTTGTCCTACACGGCAACGTCGTCGTCCCCTCAGACCGGTAACAGCAGCATCGTCGGGAATTCATCTTTACAGAATCATCTTACAAACTGGTGAAATGGCTAAACGTAATTTCTATACTTTCACAGTAGATCAACGTCTACGTATTTACGACTTTAACCTATCTGAAGCTATAGCATGTTACAACTTCGAAGTGGACCTCAAATTCCAAAGACTTGACCTTCTTACTGTATTTTTTTCAACAGAAGTCATTTACAGTAGATATATAATAAAAAATGTGAAAGGTAATATGGATAATGATGACAATGGTAAAGTATAATAAAATCGGTATGGAACATGTCCATAGTAGCACAAAGCTCTCTTCGATGCGTGGGCTATGAAATAAAGCGAAGTATGACAAACACTCCAAAATCAGGTCGCTCGAGTCTCGCTTTACATACAGTATTTTAATGAAATAGCTCCGATGGGGTACAGCAGACACGCCGAAAAAAATGTCTAAATTTTTTTTTTGTGAATTTTGTTTGGACTTTTAGCTGGTAGGTTTTTAGATTGAAATCGGTGGTAGTTTGTCACATTATCATTTATGTTTTGTTGACGCAGAGGAATACATTTACCTATGATACTTAGGAGCCCGGGTGGCCCCTAGACCTAAGTCGGACTCGGCACTTTGTAACAATACCCGTCGTTTCCACGGATGGTTAGCGTAAACAGATAAAACCAAGAAAATATGAAGAAAAACTGTCTAGCAGTGGGCGTCTTCTGACTGCTGCTGCTGCTGCTGATGATGATAATGATGATAATAGAAGCCTTCCGGCGTCACCGTCAGATAAGCTGTATGACAGAATAAATTTAAATTATGAATGTGTAAATCTGATTTACACATGCATGCAAAATTTCCACTCGCTCAATATACGGGATGTGAATGAAATTTAACTTGCAGGATTTGATCACATACAAACGTCGGGATAGTTGAAACTAAATAAAAACTTGTAAAACATTGGTACCGAAACACAATTTCTTCAAAGTCTCTTTGCAAGTCTTCTTATATATAAACTAGCTGTGTCACGCGGTTTCCCGCGTAAATTTCGATTCCGTGGAAATATCCAGTTGAAAAATAAAAAATCATCTCATGGCATCCCACAGGAACATTTTTTCGGGATAAAAATCATTTATGTTAATCCAAGTTACCCTCTAGATGTATTTCATGAAAATCGGTTTCGGAAAATATTAGTAGGATTTCTCGTGTCACATGTTAGTTACCATACTCCTCCTGTTTCGTCTCGATCGATCCTCATGAAATTTTGTGTGCATATCGGGTAGGCCTGAGAATTGGCCAACATCTATTTCTCATCTCGATATTTCCACGGGATCAAAAAGTACGCGGGTAAAAACCGCCGAGCGCAGCTAGTTGTATTATAAAAAATTTATGCGATTGGTAGATATTAGATAAGCACGGAGATTAAGAAAATCTGAATAGGTAATTTAATAGAACTTTTGTCAAGAATTTTATAATTTGATAAGAAATATTTTAGTGCATACGCTTATGGATCATGGAAATCCTGTCATACCTAAAAACTTTTGCGTGGAAGACAACAAAGTAAATCATTGTACTAGCTCCGCAAGGATTGAATTCTTAAAATACTCTTTGTTATCGTATTGTAAAGATCTTTCAGTATAATATATAATAATATACTAAATTCCAAGTTTCATATACAACGAGAGAAGACAAAATTTCTTAAACGTGAAGTCGAAATGAATATTATTTCTCGCACACAATGGACTGCCAAGACTCGACCTAGCTACTATTATGAGATACTTTGATTATACTTTAAGCTTTCGAACAATTGTATATACCTATCTACCTTTAGAGAAAAGATGAAACGTTTACCAAGGACATTTTTTCCGTGTCTAATATGTAACAATATAAATTGACGTGATTGTTGTAAGTGCTTATGCACTACATATAGTTTTTCAAATTATAATAAACTTGTTAGTTGCGTTACTTCGTTAATATCTATTAATAACAGTCCTAAGTCAGGAAATTACGGGTCTTACTTTCTCGTGCAACAAGACTTGTAACTATAATATTATGTTATCCGCCTTACAGGAAATTCGGCTAGGTTATATTTATAATGTAATTTTTTATAGATATTGTAATTTATTATTTATTGAAAAAAAGGTTTTATCATCATTTCATAAGAAATGATTTTGAGAAATGAAAAGATCAGACGTTTAATATGAGCTAATGACGACTTTAAAATAATATAAAGTCATAGGTACTACCTTAGGGTACTACATGATACAAAAGTGGCAACACTTTTGTGACAACTGAATAATGCTGTCAGGGCATTTCTTTTCTTTCCAAGTAACTTTCCATCAAAGAAATATACTTTAAATTACTTTTGGAAGTTCCCGGCCTAAGTTGTTTTAAAGATGTGACGGTGAAAGTGGAAATGCGACAAAATTTGCGCAAATGATCATCATACAAAAATTTACCAAAATATATAATAAGGTACCAGTTCAGAATCCTACGACCAGAAAGACTGAAATAAATCGACAATAAAACAAAAATTGAAATATAAAAGTATACCGTTCTATCGGTGTATCTACTGTAACCGACCGGAGCTATTTCATTCAATTCTGTTTGTAAAGCGAGACTCGAGTACTTTTTTCTGACGTTTGTCATACTTCGTTTCATTTCATAGCCGAACCACCGATGAGAGCTTTGTGCTACTACGAGGACGTTTTATATAAATTTTATCATTGTGTAAAATACAAGACTCAAATTCTTCGTCTCTATCATCGTCTTCCTATTTATTTTTCTACCGCTATAATATATTTTAGTAAGAGGTAGTGCTATGTTGTATTGCAGCTACCGGCGTAGTGTGGTGTCGCGTTTCGTGCAGTGTGATTATCCGATTTTTAACAGATCGATAATATTTTACACTTTCATTTTATAAATAACAGCCATGTCATTACGTGAACCTTGTGCATAATTACAACCTCGTACAAAAGATATACTTTGTCTACTTCCATTCTATCGTCCCATCTTCAATATAATCACAGTTCACGAGAGTTATATAAGAAGTTTCAAAGTAGTTTATAATTGTTTCTGTTTATTGCTCTAGAAGCTATACAGAATCAGTTTATTAATACTTCAAGTTATAAAGTTAGTACAATACTCTCTCTCTCTCACTTTAAAATAGACTATCCTAGCTGTATTCTTGCATCGAAATCAGACAAGTTAAATTAGATGTATTTCACAAAGACAAACGACCGTTTGCGTTGGAATACAATAACGAGTACCCAGGGGTGGACAATTGAAGTCATTATAAATATTTTTTACATTATAAAAATATTTTCATAAATTAATTTACCTTATTTATGTTTCTCATATTACACGAAGAGTACAACTTGCTGAGGTGGCATTGGGCTGGTGAATTTGTTAACTCAACCTGTAACAGAAGTCAACGAAGCTGGGACGCCCATCAACATTGACATATTCATTTGTCTCGACCTCTTCGTACCCATTATATAGTCATTATTTACTCACAAACCACCTGTAACAAGATAGTAAAGCTATCTCTCCTAACATGAATGTAAGCAAGAAGTACGTCCCCGGTCATGTCCGTCCAAATCGGCTCCAAGGCTGCCTAGTAACCATAGGTACTACACCTATGATTAAGGGTCTGGAATGGCGGCCTTCATTCCATCCTAAATTCTAGATCCCCAATCAAAATTTTTGGTTTGAGTGTTGAAGCAGATGCTGTTTTTTGGTCAGATATAGAACTGCTGTTAATGTTAAAAAAACTGGCAACAATAGATGTCTAATGACAACCAGGTATATCTAAAGAAAAATTACTGAACATAAAATATTAACAGTGAGAAAATTATTTACATTTTACTCTCCTTTTTTAATAGGTAGGTTTTTTATTTGCCATCTAAATTTGATAAAAATCAATAAGAAAGGCCAATTTAATGTAAAAATGCTTACCTTAGTCATTAAATATCGTACGCAATAAGCGAATATGTAGTGGTTATAGTATTATTTACAAAGACTTTAAACACCCAACCACGTCATATTGGACATTTGGGAATATTTGCATTTTCATAACATAAATATACATAATAATAACATAATAAAGGAGGCACAAAAACAAATCCCAGAGGCACTTCTGAATAATTATAACAGATATATTATATCATGTACTAAATTTTAAAATGAGTTACGATACAAACAAACAATATAATCTCTCCTCTTTGTAATGTTGACTAATCATATGTACCATTTTTTGGCCTGCTAAGTACAATTTATGTTTTGCAAAAAAATTGTGCATTTTATGTATACAGATCAATTTTAATTGTAGTCAAGTATTTTATATTTATTTTTATTCTTCTTAGTTCATAAATGAAACATCTCATTTTATTTCTTCAAATTAAATTCGTTGCGGGGCCCAAGAGTTTCACCTTTACCCTCAGGCTCCCTGAGATTGTATCAAATGGTCATTGTGATTGCCGCTGTTGCTCCTAGCGACACAGGTGTAGCAGAGGTGAAAAAGAGTGGTGGGCCAAACCAGTTAAAAATATGAGACAATTTCATATAAACTTCAACCGCATATTCGCCCCCTTAGGGTTGAATTTCAAAAAATCCTTTCGTTGTGCCGCCTACATCATGAAAAAAATCTCTGAAATTTCATAAATAATGGAAATAAATAGATTATTTCGGTTGTTATTTAAGTACGTAGGTATAGCATAGGTTATATTTAGTCAGAGGAGTTCAGTTTGAATTTTGTAATTTTGTAAGAGTTGATACTTGATGTTGCTGTTTTGCAACTGAATCTTGCTACCTACGGCACAACCGGAAAAGTACCTCTCGCTCACGTTATACCGCTGTAAAGTATGTTGTAACATTTCGCGTGAAATATAAGCATTTGATGGCCCATTAGGGGAACACAAAATGTACAATACCTTAAACAATAATTAGTAATAAAACCTGATTTTGATGAATGCTAAAAAGGTGGTGTCGGCCCTAATCGAACACTAAATTATGTATAGTAGCATATTATCTATGCGCAAAACTAATGCATCTTATCTCTGAATTAGGGGAAGGTTGCTATAATTGGACCACTTAACTTTAGGACATCCTATTTCATGAAATATGACCAACAAATGAAAACCTATTGTTGGAATTTATTGCTATTTGTGTATATTAATGATATATAAATTATTGGCCATGAAACTTGAGAGGTTTTACAGATATAGTAAAATAACTCTTCAATGAGGAGTTGCTTTCTTTGGACCACCGTTCCCTTGAATGGACTAGTGAGTTGCTATCATTGGCCTTAGAAACATTTGTATTAACGGTCCAATGAAGGTGACTCAAACGAAACACAAAATAAAAGTTACTGTTTTATTGAAAAGTTTTTGTAATAATCATATATTTTTTATCAAATTCGAAGGCTTCTCTTGACATCTTTGGAAGTAATGCCAAACAAAAATTCTTCATTTCAACAATGTGATCCCTTAATTCAGTTTTTAAATCTTCCGGAAAATCTACTTCTAATCCTATTATCTGAACTTCTTCCGCAGCGTTTTGGTTTTTCCCGTTGAATCTTCTTTTTAATGAGCCTTTTGGAACGCCATAGATTCAACTCGCTTCATGTTATCCAAAAGCTTTTTTCTTAAAAATTCTGCTGTAAGTTTCATACTAGCTTCATTCCAAGAATAACATTTCCTTTTCCTTTTCTCGGCCGACATTCTGGAATATACAAATATAATCCGATTATAACAAAAAGGTAGGTATCTAAATTATTTAAATGAAAATAAGCATTCGCAAAGTGTCTTTGATTGGACCGGTCCAATAATGGCGTCTACATTGTGGTCCATTGATGGCAACTACGAATATCAACATAACGAAAGCGGTTATTAAAAAACGTGAAAAGTTAGGTAAAAAGCTTCTTAGTCTCTGTAAGCACAATGTGATGAAAATACAATGCTACTTACATGGGTTTGTTGATGGCTCGATTTTTATATCACGGTCACCACTGACACAAGTGCATACGTCACTACTTGCTATGCGTCGCGAGGGTACTGAGGTTTGGCGAGGGAGCAAGGGGTGCTGTAATGTTGCCTATCAACGTATTGAACTCGCTGTGACATGTATAGTTTTTTTGAAAAAATTAGGTGGTCGCCTAAAAAGAGCCGGTCCAATGATCGCAACCATCACCTATAGAAGTGTAATAAATACATACATAATTTATTATTTACAGCGCGCTCTCCATCTTCGAACACCCACATGTGTCATAAAATTTATTATAAACATATTTTAAATGCAATGCATAATCTCCTTTAAATAGAACAACTAGTTTTAATTTTGTTTTGCAGACAAGATCAAATTGTGTAAGGAAATATCTCGCTTCATCAATATCTAATATAATTTTATACTTGTAAACTAATATAAGTATCTTTAGATAGGTATAATAATGAATTTCTCTTCTAAAAACAAAAGCCATTATTGTTTAGTTGTCGGTGATGTTACAAAGTGAAAGTTTTTGTGTAATCTTTCATTAATCAAGAGAAGTTTAATCGTCACTCAAGTTTCTGACAGCCTTTGCTTACTTTCACATTTTTGGCATCATTAATCAGCTCGGACAAAGTGTTACACTATTTGTTATTTTTGGTTTAAACTTGATTCAGATTTTCATTAAATGATTGTAATAATCTTCAAATATATTGTCTAAGAACCATCGTTCGTAGAAAATATATTTACATAAATAAAAATATCTTTTCATTAAAAGATATAAAACTGACAGTTCATACATTTATATTAAAACAGGTGTTCTAAATTAAACATTTTGATCTTGTCAATCAAACTTATGTGCCACTATAGATCGTAAAATGTCTCCTGCCTTTAGAATTGGCAGTATGGCATATAGTGTTGCCAACTATATGTGTAACATTATGATTATATTGAAGTTTACATTAAATAATATACTTTTTATTCTATTTCCACTTATGTACCCTTGAGCGGACTGTCCGGCTGCCTCTGAATAGTCCCTATTCTGACGTAGTATCGTTAGAAACGTGCAATCCACTTTACAGCTTTTATTACAAAGTAAAACTTTTTATAGGTTTACTTGTTCCGCAATAACCTTTTCCATTATAACAAATCGCAGACATTTATATCTTCATCTGTACATTTCGTATCAGATTGTGTTTCGTCGAATAATTTATTTTCCAACCGTTATCATAAAATAGTTGTTTATCTTGTTTTAAAATGGAAAGACAATTTTTGTTATTTGTCGATGCTTTTTAATGGTATGGATGGATCACCTTTTTACAAGGTTATTAAGACTGCTGATCTGACAATAGGAACATAAGATGGCCATCGGAATGTAATCAATTGCCGCATGTTAAATTTGATTCACTCATCTCCAGTTTCGCATACGTATGTTACTAAGATAACAACAATATTATGACATGATTTGATCTAATGATGAAAACCAAATATAAATAATGTGACTTGTTTTATTTTTTTTATAAAGACTTTAAGGTGTAACTAAAAGCAAGAAACTGAAAGGCGGCCATGGGCATTCTGTAATAAAATATCGAGAGACCTGTGTGTGTGTCGGTTTATTCAATTTGTTTTGAAAAAGACCAAATCAAGATAACATCCAGTATGAAATCATCATTTGATTCCATATAGGACCACCTTCCAGCTCAATTGGAGCTTCCAACTATATTGGATTCGGTTGCATAATATTAATATGAAGACAAACGACTTACATCTAATGTATACTCAGAAGATAAATAATAATAAGATGACCTACATAAGTCTCTAAAATAAAATGTCCGAGTTTGCGAGAATTTCTCGATAAGTTTCAAAGTAAATTAAAATTTTCCGCGCCACAATAGTTTCAGAAACGGAGACTAGGTACAATAGTTATAGATAGTAGTATACCTATTGACATATTCTTATCCAATGTCATAAATTGTGTATTATTAATGTATATGTTACGGCTAGTACCCGAAGTGCGGGTACGTCTAGTTTTAGCTAGTGTAGAAGTAGATGTAGCCACACTGTCTAGGCTAAGTCTAGAATTAGCTGATGGTTTTCTGGTAAAACAAGGTCTTGCTGGTATATTTCCGGTTAGAACTAGATCCAGCCAAACCTTAGTGGCTAAAACCGGTCTAGTCGATATCTCTCCGCATACAACTAGGTTCAACGAAACCCAGGTGGCTATTAATAATACTAAATGTAACATATAGGTTGGATAGTAATCTATATAGAGCGATATAGGATGGCAAGGCTGGCATAGTGGTACAGGCAGGTACAAGCGGAGCATATTGCGCCAGGGGCCGCGGTTTCGAATCCTGCCTTGATCATGGATGTTTATCTATGTATTATATTGTGTTTATATATTAAAAATATTAAATATATAACATTTCTTAAATTTATAAAACATATTAATTATTTAGTACGTTATTTAGTACCCGTAACACAAGTCCTTACGATACTTACTACGGGGCTTGGATAACGTAGTGTGATTAGTCCACAGATATTATTATTACTATATATTTCGGTGTTTCTTTTTATGTCTTGCGGACTCTGTAACGAGAACGAGAATGAATGTGGCTGTTTGAAAAAGAACTGAAAATTGTCACTAACTGGAAAAGCATGCAGGATAGTTTGATGAAATAAGCTTTGAAAATCCTTCACAATCCACCGACAATCATGCCTTTGTCAAAATTAATAGAACACACAGAATAGAACAGAATAAAAAAACACAGTCACAAAACAATTTATGAAGATGAAAAAAATCAAATTACTAGCTTTTCTATGATTAAATTATAATACACTCATATAGGAACATATTAATGATGCCTAATCTTCCAATCCTAATGATAATAATTATAGTATTGGATATCCAAATTCAGTTAGCTGACGTACGATATAAATAAAAAATGACAAAGATCCCATATTTAAAATGCAAATTTCGATTACTGATTGAATTCGAAAAAACAGGCATTGAAATGTTTCAGTTCTTTTCATGAACCATGAAAGCCTGTGCATTCACTGTACTTTTTACGTAATTGAAAGCAGAAAACATTTTGGTTGCGAGAATTTTTCGCAATGTTTCCCAAACTTCCAAAACAAACTTATTATAAACTGAACTCATGTTTCACAAAAACAAATATTTTCTATCTAGTAGAGTGTACTCAATAAATAATTTTTAATTTTATAGACTCTAAGGTTCTAGCCGCTATTGAAACTTACACCAAACAATAAAAGAGTTCGAAACTTTCCATAAAATATCTGAGCTAAAGTTTTCTTTCGAAGATAAATAAGTAAGAAGTGTCTCTTTATTTATTTACTTTGGACGTCACCTTCTATGCGTTCTCAGTCTAAATGGTTGTTATTTATTACTTTAAAGTAAAATATCCCAAGCATTTATCATTACATTTCATGAGATTAAGAAAACTGTGTGTGGTCCACACCACACATCCACATCTGACTGGAGTTTACTCGAACGAACACGATTTTGAAGTTAAGTAGGCGTGGTATAGAGTTACGGTTGGCAACTTCAGGCGTGGTATAGAGTTACGGTTGGCCGATCACTGCTCACTTGATTTTACACCTCATTTCTTCTCATACCGCGTGCCCTGTATGAAGAGTAAACTCCAACAAACTAGACTAAATAACGCCCCGATATATGAGTTGGTTAGAGACGATGGATAGATCAATATAGCTTTGACTTGGATATCCAACGGTTATAGGGATTGTAAAATAAACATAGAGGCAGCACTTTAGCTGAATGTGGCGTGTTCTAATGTTAATATTAGCTATTAAATACTCGTAAAAGAGTGACAATGTCATTTGACATACGTCGTACAATAGCATAGTCCATTGAAGTGTTACATGAGCTTTGCATTTTTTAGAGGACGCAATTTCATTTTTGGGACGTGTCAATAGAAACTTAACCTCATGTTTGTGGGATCGCCCCCTTTTTCCCCGGCCGCCATCTTGGAAAACGGGATGCAAAGGGTTTTCGCGCTGTATCTTGTAAACTAGCAATACTATAGAAAATTTTATCACACATTAAACGTAGCAAATAAGATTGTCTACAACTTTTTTATTGTTATACAAAAATAAGTTAAAATTTTCTCACAAATTTTCTTCTGGAGGATATAACTTTTTTCAAGTCATTTTACAATAAAATTATATTACAGGAGTCTTGTATAAGATTGTTCAATAAACAATTTCCACTACTAAGTTGTTCAATCTTATTAATTTATCTAAGTCTTACAACGCTCCGAAATGGACCACATTCTCGAATGCTCATAAGAATACAATAAAAACAAAACGTTAGGCTTCCTTTTCTATTTATATATTGATATTCATACAATTTATTATGATCTTAACATTCCTATGCTATTACAATTATTTTTTTTTTACGGTTTTCTCCACCACCTAGACCTGTGAGATAGAGTCTGAAGGTGCATTTTCTTGGTTGCTGTTCCGATTAGGCTTAAACCACGGTCAATTTGTAGACAAAATATTATTATTAATTACTGTTATTGACCTTTATATATTTTTTATATAATTGACATACATTGGTGTTTAAGACGGAGCGTCTAGAAGTGTGCGCTCCTCGCGTCTAGTCGCTGCATTCAGCATCTAAAACAAAGTCGCCGGTCGCCGCGTCAAGTCTCGTCTGTTCTGTCGCCCATCTTAAAAATCTGTCTCTATAGTATTAAATATAAATGCTTTATATTTTATTTGTCTCTTAAATACTCCTAACATAATATGCATATTTAAAAAAAAGAAGTACAAAATGACCTAAGTGTTCTGCAATCAACCGGCTAGCAAAAAGTAGCCCAGAATAGAGAGCAGTGGCGTCTTTTGGTGTCGGAGGATAATATTCTCTTTTAGTTGCTGAGCCAGCGGAGTTAGTAAGTATAATACTCCTAAAGTAGGTACTTAAATATACTTAAATCAGAATTTCGTAGATATCAGAAGTGAATCACGCACGTACGTCTCATTAGAGACTCTTCATCGCAGTCGATCTGAGCTCACAAAACTCGAATAAAATAAATTTATAACCTTTTTTTATTGGCACCTGGGATACCTTGAAGAAAAGGAACGAAGGGAGCACCCTTCGGTCGTTTTCTTTTGTGTCATGTGTATTTTCTGCATCTGTGATATTTTCATATAAGTACACATATATGTCGGAAAGTAACACTCCCATCTCTCGTCTCATTTGAGGCACTTAGAAATACATGTAATGTATTTGTTTATACAAGTAACATTCCTTGTGAGCAAGACGAGAAGAGAAATGAGGTAACACTAGAGGAATGAGAGTGAGACGAATTGCTCGACAGCCAATGTTTTTCCCATTTCGCCAACAACAGGGAAATTCATATTAGCTCTAACTTTTACATTTTCAGCGTCTGTTTTTTTTCGTATAGGCGGCAAAACAGTCGGTCCGAGTCGTTTAGTGACTACCGACACGTTCTAATATCCAACGTTAATTTTGCATAAAATAATGTTGTCCCACTTCACCCCATATGGCCAAACCACCCGCACTTCCAAACTATACGAAACGCTATAGCATTGTTGTTACTACTGTATTGTACTGTACATGATATAATAACTAGAGATAACAATTTTGGAAACTCGTGTGGAATCTATTAATTGAATTCTGTTGGTTTGAATTATAATATTCTTGTAAGTTAAATATGATGATGACGATGTTATATAAGCTGTAAATTTTCCAAGCAATTCAAATAAAAAGTAAGTAACTTTGTTCACTATATTTTGCTATGTTCTATTGGTGTAAACCTTTAGTATAGACAATGACTAAGAGCTAGTCTTGAGCGGTTCTGAGGTAAACCGCAGACTAAATAACGAGCATCGTTAGGATCACCGGGAGTTGGAACATAAACGGACGTAAGCCACAAAGGCCTTGCAGGACATACTTCTTAGAAACAACAAATGTACATACGTACATTCATTATAATACAACTAACGTTCATTATAATAATGTATTTCTATACAAATACTATATAGAGAAAAGGTTTGTATTTTAGTAGTATAGTTTTTAAGTTTCTTTGAAACCTTTATAACTTTTTGACGTTAACGCGAATAAACTTAATAACTACTAGATATTTTATTTTTATCTCCCTATAAGAGAGCTACAATGTCTCTGAGTAATATCGTTTGCTAGTATGTAATAAAAGCGGACACAAAATCGGTATTTCCGATGTAATTTTGTCCGTTAAAAGAATGTTTCATTAGAATATCCCTGAGCCCTCAATATATTATTTTTATCGTGACATTGGGATATTCTCATTACATATAAGCTAAAAAAATAATAAAAGTTGTTATTTCACGAAGTTAATAAATATGTTATTTTTGAACAATAAACGTAATTTTTATTATGATATAGGAGGGCAAACGAGCAGCCGGAGCCATTTTCATGACTACCGACGCCCACAAACATCCGCATAGAGGCTATACAAATGCGCTGCCATCCTTTCTCCTCCCACCTCCATGGGCCACCGGCTACTTACACACCGCACGAAACGCGACAGCACAGCTGTCACTTTAGGCCAGTCTCGTGTAAGCGAGAGGTACCGCCCCGGTCGTGCCGGCCCAATTCGACTGCATGCAAGCATGCAGTGTGGCACTACCTCTTACTAAAAGCCAATTGAAAGTGGTAGAACCATCGCTCTAGCGTAGTTACATTCCTGGCCAATGCTGCACGATTCATCTGCAAAGAAGCAACTGAGCGTCCAAATAATAATAAACAAACATATCATTATGCTATCCTTTCACATGACAGGAGCACTTTTCAATGAAGGGAAATGCCTAAAGCGGATCCATCTTGCGTCTTTTTTTTTTTTTTTTTTTTTATGGTATAGGGGGGCAAACGAGCAGTTGTAGCCATTTTCATGACTACCGACGCCCATAGACATCTGCATAGAGACTATACAGATGCGACTATACAGATCTTAGCACGATTTCACACATCATATTTTCACTTACCGCGAAAATGGTATAAAATATAAACAAACTTCAACCCATTTGACGAAATAGCATTCCGATGAAGTGATGAAGGAGCAGTCGGCGATGATGGATGGATCTGGACCATTTTAATATACACAGCAGACGTGTAATCTACGCAATAGCTTGGTTGTAGTCATTCATATGTGAGAGTGTTTAATACCATCTTGTAATATAATATAATGTTGTTGTTGTCAAATTAGCGCAATAATGTTGCAATTAATTTATATACAGACAGACAACACAAAAGTAAGTTACTTTTAATTCTAAGGAAGCAATGGAATTAATATAATATAGTAAATTGGTGCGAAGATGTTGTTATTAATAGTATATATTGATAATATAGTACAGTAAACTAGCTCTGTCCATGGTTTTACCTTCATCCAACCACATTCATTACCAAAATCCAAAATCCACCTCAAGGTAACTATTAATTGTATAGAGATATAAATAATTATTACGTCTATATCCAGGTTCGTCTCAGACTGTGCTGGGGCTCTTTTGGAATGTAAAGAAAACAAACTATAGGTACATGTTTTTTACTGTGATTTGCTGTATTATCAGTAATCAAATAAATTGTTATAACAACTTTCATAAAAGATCACCAACCATTCAGTAATTTCAGTTACGCACTTGTGATAGTTATTGATCCCAAAATAGTCAAAATTCGGCGACATAAATACATAAATAAAATAAAATAAAAAGCCTTTTATTTCTTGCATTCTTAAATACACTAAAAAACAAATATCTATATCTACATAAGTATGCTAAACTTAAATCTATTTTTTTTTTAACACTTAATTATGCAGAGAATGGTTAGTGTGAATCCGCAAGAACCCCTCCTCGGGTGAAGGCCTCCTCCAGAAAGACATATTTCTAAATTAATATTTACGCGTATGTTTGACAACATAATTTTAGATTTTCAAACCGTAAAACGTGTTTGAATATAATATCTCGAAAATAACAAACCGTAAGGGATTTGATCTAGGATCTAACCCTCTTCACGTTATGTAAGTATATTATATAGCACTTAAGAAACTAGCAAGCTTACAGAACTTTAACATGTGACTTGTGAGTTGTGACATTTGATAAATGATTATAATTTATGCCTTCACTGCTTAAGTTGTAATGATGATTAATACTTTGGAACAAATTGTAGTTATTTATTTCTATTTGTAGTAAGTTATTCTATTTGATTTTATCTATTTGTAGGAAAACATTTATTCGTTAATATGTTAGTAGACGTAGTAAAATTGCATTCAGACTGCACCGGAAAACACTATAATATTTTTTCTGTAGCTCTGGAGCGATACCTACCTACGAATATCAGGTCTATAAATTTTCAAATTAGTGGACTGTAAGATTCATTTAGATTTAAACATGAAAAACACGCTTATTGTTTAAATCAAAGGTAATTATTAAGGATTCTTAATAATTACGTAATTAACTGTCTAGAAACCGAGCCTATTGCAATGTAGTGAAATAAAAATATATTACTACATTTTGAATAACAGATTCCTCTGTCCTGCTAAAGGAAATTGAAATGTCACAATGACACTTATATTTAAATCATTTTCGTTTGCGAAGTACCCACCAGGAAACGTTAAGCGTGGCGTGTGCAAATAAGAACCTGAAATACAAGGGAGTTATTACCCAAAAATTGTATTACATCAAAGCTCTTTGATACTGACGAATATAAGTATAAGCAAGAGATACGTAATTGAAAGAAGTTATTGTTTTGTCCACATCCTTATGCAGTATTGTTTTTTTGGAATTCCAATGACTTTTTGTACTTTTATGACACGATGATGATGATTTTTTGATATTATTGTACCTATTTTTGATAAAGAAAATGTTTATTTCATTTATTACGAAATAATTCAATAATAATAAATAATTTTCACGTAATAGTGGTAGGTCAACCATATATCGATGACGATACCCTGAGAGTCTGGTTGTCCGATGGTAGAAAGGTGAGAGTGGGTGAGAGTGTAAACTCGGCAGCACACTCCGAAATGTATCCTGTAAAAAAACAAACAGGCAGACAACTTTTCTACGATGTTCTAGATCCTGGTTTGATGTTAGTAAACTTTCCCCAATCAATCTGAGAGCAAGTCTTTCAATTGAGAGAGATTGTTCAGGGAGATTTCAATTGAGTTCAAGAGAGTCCATATAGGTATATCAAAGACTGGTTAGCCCATTCAGATAACAAATGGTAATGTATTATTTTGGTGATGCTGTGTTTTGGCGCGGCTTGTAACAAATTTACTCTCATGCGCAATAAATAAGCCCTTCGTATCCTTTGGGTTTTAATAATTAAGTTACTATAATAAAAGTCCTATAAATTTTTGATCGTGGTTTACTTAATTCTATAATCCTGACGTTTCATATGCTTTCCAGTAGCAACAATAATAATAATGTCTTCCTAGCCGATGTCGGCTGGGACGGCCGTCTGTATAGATGAGCCATCTGCGCAGGACATATTATAGTGCACAAGTGTGCTTCGCGCACACTTGTGCACTATAATATGTCCTGCACAATTGTCCTGCAAACTGCTGACACAATTGCACTCTCTATTCCCTTATTCTCATATTCCGATGGGACGGCAGTCCGACATGACCCGAGAGAAATCAAGGACAGGACCGATGCTCGATGGTGATCTCCGAGGCACAGGGGTGTAACACCGCCAACTTTCTGACTCCGGACTGTTATAAGAAATTGAAAAAATCCTAATAACGATTTTGGTCCGACCCGGGATTCGAACCCAGGACGTCACGTCTGTGATTAACCATGCTTACTACTAGACCACGAGGCAACAACAATAACGGATAGACTGAGATTTATTATTATTTCATTAGACGGTTTTTTAGTATAAGCCTCTGGCCACCTACAAAATAATATTTATTGAAATAGAACACTAACACTAAAAATATGTAGGTACATATTTTTTTCATTGCATTTTTTTTGCAATTCCTTTTTAAATAGTTTAAATTGACTTAACACACACTACACTTATTAATTTGTATTTTATTTCTGTATTTATATTCTAACTTTTAATCTGTTACATTACATAGATTAACTGATAATTTAATAAAAAAAAGGTTCTCACCACGACCAAACATACTTTCTACGAGTATAATGCATTTTTTACATTAATTTCTGTCTTCGGGGCTGGTACTGACACCTTTACTAATTGTGTGATTTTTTGATGCTAAGGACATTAAAAATTCACACAATTTTGGGTTCAATATACAATAGAATAAAAAGAAATAGTTTTCAAGAGCGTTTGATATAAACGTAAACGTAAACGGAAAAAATCTTTGTACATGTACAAGAGTATATAATAGTAATACAGAAATAAAATATTTGCACTTTAATGACCTTAGTATCAGTATTATTTTTCGTCATTATATCATCCGTCACCTTATTTGTAAATATGTATGTATGATATAAATTATGTTAAAATATTCCGAGCCATGACTAAAGTTCGTAGCAGCTGCTACGGAGAACAACATTTGTCTTGTAACTTGATAAATGACTTAGCACAGCTTAACACGATAAATGAACAAGCGGTGGACAAATGAAACCTATACTTATGTAGATCTTAGAGATTAACTACCATTTTGATTAAAACAGTCTTTAACTGATAGATAGATAGTATATTTGTCGAAGGAGGCTATGTGCTATATTATAACTATGCTATATAAATATGTTTCAATGGGATTTCAATATTCTTAACTAGAATATTGAAGTCAAATGCCGTACTTCTTTGTAGGTAATAGGCACTCAGAATTCACCGCATCTATATTATGTCGCATCTAAACTCAATACCTATGTGGCACTATCGTAGTTAAGGATGCCACGTAACAGTGTGATCATAAAAGCTTCATAACCGTAACCTTTTATGACATGAAGCAAATAATGAAAGCTAGACCAAGATAATGATTAACAACCAGAAAGGCGAATAAAAGGGATTAAAAAAGCACCACGCTTTCATAAGTACCGTCCTCGGCGTAGCGTATTCCATGACACTCATTAACTTCCTTTGGATACTTAAGTTTAGATACACACAGTAAACTGTGTTCATAAAAGCCAGACCTCAAATTTAATTGTGCTGATACTCATCATGAGTATCACTTAAAAAGTAGGAATTTGTATGGTGGTTGGTTTTTAATGGGTAGAGGATATTGAAGCATTTTTAGGAAACGACAGACTTCTCACTAGATTTGCCAACCGTCCCGCTGTACGCGGGACGTCCTACTTCTGAGACCCTTATCAATACCATCCGCACATGGTGTAGATCATTTCTGATTGTTTCATGAAAAACACTCATTTAAAAACATTTCTTTTTTAATAATGTGTTATTACTTTACTTATAATTTGGATTCGCAAAGATATATTAAAAATTTTCTTAATAAAGTGTTATCACTTATTATTCAGATTAGCAAAGATACATATATTTTTGTTTCTAAACAAAATTAATGGGATCCCGCTTTTTTAATCCTTGTCCCACGTTTGAAATCATTATTTCTCGCAAAATCTCATTTTGAAGTTGGTAAGCCTATATGTTATTAGGATAACGTACGACAGATAAAATACTATACTTTCTCTATTTCCATTATAGAGTTTTATCTTCAATAGAGTCTCCGAGCTCACGATAGTTACTCAAGAAGTTACAAAGTAATTTAGAATTGTTCCCGCAACAGTGTATAGTTTTAGAAACTATATTGAATCAGTTTATTGACACATTTATCTTATAAAGTTTGTTTAATATAATATATGATATACAAAGTTCTTCTAAGGTCTGTAGACTAGGGTAGTACCCAAGTAGTAAACTGTTACCTTATACAAATAAAACAAGTTATATACACGAAGTCAAAGAGCCAACGAAGACTATAAAATGTACCTAATAGAATAAGATATAGAATATATAGAAAAATAGAATAAGAATAGAGATTCCGAGTTATATGCAATCTTTACTTAAGCAATAAATCACTAATTCTAACATCCTTACATATTATAAAAAGCCCCGGGTCGCGTCTTTCTCTCCTATCTGTGTTGACGAGCCTTGCCCTCCTTTGATCAGTTCCCCAATGGGCCACCGGCTACTTACAAACTGCTAAAGCCATCACTTTTAAGTGAACGCGTTTTGGGCTGCCATGATCGCAGAGGTATCCCTCTAAGTCAGCTGTAGTTCAGCATGACACTACCTCTGGCCTCTCCCCAGGGAGGCGGATTTATAATTTTGGGTTTAGGAGATGGCCTCATATTTTGTCCGTCTCTTATACTTCTCGCGATGACATTGATCATGATAATTACCTACATTTATTTTGCATTACATATTGCATCATTACGACATGACAATAACATGCAACGTGGACAATTGTTATTTACTTCCACAGCACCAAGAAATATTTAACAACCAACATTTTACATGTTATTAATGAGTACCACGAGTTGTCGTAATAAACTCCTTTACGACTCTCTCACGTATCTCTCTTATCATATCACAGCTCAAGATACTTGTGAGTAATGTCACGTAGGTCACAACAAGTCTAGTATATTAATATTATGTTCATAAATTTGCTCGTAGAAATTCTTATGAGTTGTAGGAAGCTATGCGACTTTAATATTATGCTGTGAGAGAATTGTTGTGAATAGTGGTTCGGTATTCACGGGTATTCCCAAAGATAACTGTAGATGTAATATGATTGTAGACAAAAATAATTAATCAGTGAAAAAAATATTACTGTGTGTAATGTATATCCGTATAAGGTTTACACAGATAGATTTTTCAACTTTCAAATAGTAGAATTCTTTAGTTCTTTCGACTTTTATCAAAATTTTATAACTCCTTTATATGTAAATTATTAGAATGCATTATACGAGCTTGATAAAAGCGAGAGGCGTTAAATTAATCCACATATACTATAAGTGCCTAAAGTTTGTATAGTTGTCATTATCGGTCATGGTAATCATGACCAGAATATTATTACAGAATAGGTGAGCAAACTCTTCCAATAAGAGTAGTCAATCCTTTATAAGCGTACTTGTCTTAAATACCTGTGGTCCATGAATTAATAATAAAAATAAAAATTATTTGACAATGTTAACTCATTTTATTCATTAATTTTTTATTATATATCAAATGAGATCGAACGCCATGAGATTGCGATATTTTATTTAAGATTTCTCATCGCTACCTTCCATGTCTATCGCCCATGACACTATGTTTTTGTATTGTAATCCGATTAACATATGTATGCAAAATTTCAACACAATCCTTAATCAAATTTAATTTGCAAATTTGGAGATGATGACAAACAAACAGCGGGAAAAATGAAACTAAATAAAAACTTGTAAAAAAGATTGTACAGAGATACAATTTCTATAAAGAATTTTATTTTTAAAGTCTATATTATAAAATGTTGAATGCGTTTGTTGTGCACAAAGCGCAGCATGAAATAAATAAACACAACAAAACATTTGTAACTCTACTTTTTCACTACTGTTCAAATTTTATTTCAGAGAGTCGTATATACGTAATCTTGAGCTTTAGCCCATTTTTATCTTTATCTTTCGTCAAAGATCTGTTTTTGGTGTCCAATCGCAACTTGGTAGCAGGAGATAATACATAAAATATTATAGACTTGCGTAATTGTCTCAAACGATATGAGTTACGACGATATAACTTTCGTTACTGGACTCTGTTGATATACAACAATACGACATCAGGACAATATATTTTACAATTAAACATATATAAACATTTCTAACATTTTGAATATTCTTTATTGCCTTTGATATATAATAAAGAATAATGTTGTATATCATATCGCAATTTAAAATTCGTACGACCCTTCTATTACTTTCTATCGCAGAGAATGTCACGTATTCGCCCTTTCTCGTTCAATTTTTGTTTTAAACCTTGTTTGTAGAGATAACACAAACAGCCCAGACATCCCTTTACACACTCGTTTGTCTCTATTCTATCTATAGCCTTGTTCATAAACGTTATTTAATTTTTAAACATCACTTTATATATTGTTTAGAAAATTAAATTATCATTCATAAGCACTACTTAGAGTTTAACACATGTTTAAGCTGTATCTTAAATAACTGTCAATTTAAACGGCCTCACACCCTTGTTTAAAAACTTTAGTAACAAAATGACGGACGCAAACCTCAACTATTCAACAGCTGATATTGACAATTTGCATAATTTGATGGATGACTGTTTACTGTCGCGTTTCCTGCGGTGTACAAGTAGTCGGTGGCCCATGTAGGAGGAGGAAAGGGGGCAACGCATCTGAATAGCCTTTGTGTGGATGTTTATGGTCATCGGTAGTCATGAAAATGGCTACGACTACTCGTTTGCCCCGTTATCCTATCACAATTGCATGTGCCCAGCAGGGCGATGTAGCACCGCACATCTCCTGATTTCGAAAGGTAGGTAAAGGTAGGTAGGTAGGTAGGTAATATTGAAAATTGCGACGAAGCAAACTACGCAAAGTAAGACAATAAATAATTAATTATTATTAATTTTATTGTATTTCTTCTAAATTTTAGATTCCTATATAATACGTATTTTCCTAAAAGTAAACAAAATATCTCAAAACCTTATAACAGTATAATTAAAGTATTGGCATAGCGCTGCGTTTTCAGTCGCAGCACTCCATTGTGTGAGAGAAATGATGTTCATTTTTACTTTGCTAATAATAAAATTTGCTGTGTATAAACTTGGAATTGCAAAGAATGTTTTGGTAATAATAATAATATCAATATCAGTGGACTTTACACACCACGTTAGCCTAGCCCCGTGCTAAGTACCGTAAGGACTTGTGTTACAGGTACTAGACAACGGAATATATTTAATATTTTAATATGTTTTTATAAATTTAAGAAATGTTATATATTTAAGATTTTTATTATAGAAATACATATAATACATAGATAAACATCCATGACCTAGGCAGGATTCGAACCCGCGACCCCTGGCGCAACATGCTCCACTTATCCGAGCCCTGTACCACTGCGCCAGCCTGGCCGTCAATCCCTATGGAGATTTCAACATAATTTACTTTATGTTCTCCCAGGGGAACGTTTTTAAGCACAACCCAGGATCTCCAGAATCGCTAGTATGCTTAAAAGTGTTGTATTTTTTAAACACGCTAGTAACGACCATCCAACTTCTTCACATCGTTGTTTTTCTCTTAATAATGTGTGAAGTTTCAGTCTTTCAAGTCTTAAATGGA
>LUGF01025574.1:145823-160470 GCA_001625245.1 Calycopis cecrops
TAATCAATTTTTGTATTTTTTTTTCAATATATACATATTTATTTTAGGTGAAAAAAAGGAAAAGAGAAAAAAAGTAATACGAGTAGCTTATTTTTTTATAAATAAGTACTGTGACAGAGGGACCTCCTTGCCACAATGAATATACTTTCTTATGAAAGGAAGCATATTCATTTAAATTTTAAATATTAGAATGTGTCGCTTTTGACACGTTCAATAAATTTTCATTAGTATTACGCTTGGGGTCTCGTGAAGAAAGAGATGGGGTTTGAGCAAAAGATGATGAATATGAGTTAGCCTAGGTCTTGAATAATTTTAATGTGAATTGTAATTCGGGAATGAATAAATAAAATATATTCATAAAGTTTCGAAAATCTTTTATTAAGCCAGCTGGCAACAGTATAGCATAGGCAGTCAATCTTCATATATAGTTAGTCTACGTAGATAGGCAGCAAGATTACAAATAGGTGACCCTGCGTAGCTGGACGCTACGCCCCGACGAAGTATCCAGCCCAGGTGCCACAGTACTAATATGAGTAAAATTAAGAAAACTTAAACAATTACTTATTACTCAAGCATAAAAAAATACATAAAATTATAAAATCATATAGTACCTATCCATACTTCACACCAAACTAATTGATCTCAGATTAGACAAATCTTATAATATTATTGGTATTATATAACTAGGTTTTAGTTACTTATAATGTTATATCTAATTGTTATTATCCTCGCTATTCCTAACTAAAATTACTTCTGGTGTAAATGTAGGATCACCTTCAGGTACCACCTTCAAAAGACTTAGTAGCTCTTCATCAAGATCCTTCACATTTCTCACATAAGGCTTTCTTAAGCTCGAAATGTATGGATCTGAAGTATATAGAAGCGTTTAAAAATACGTCTTCATTTGTAGCTAGCTGTACGGGAAAATTTTCTGGCATGGTGCAGGCGCATATTTCTGTAGTCTTAAGGGTCAATTCACACCAAAAGCGCAGCGAAGGGCAGCGAAGCGGAGCGCAGTTTATGTGTCATATGAATTTCAACTTTATTTTCATTATTATAGTACAGTACAGTAGTAAGAAGAACAGAAAAATGTTTGATCACGTTTTCTCCGTGTATAAGTAATTTGAGCACGGAGGTTGGCATATAGTACCAATCATAGTTATTAACATAAATTCGCGCAGTTTCTACGGCATAAACATAAATCGGGATCGATTATCACGCGTTACAAATGTGCTCAAACCCATATTCTTCTAGTAAAAGAGTGTTTTTCCTTTTCTTTGTTGATTCTGAGGAGTCTCTATAAGCAATGCACGGTCTTCCTCATTTACCAGAAGTTGATGGCAGTGAATGTGCTTCAGACTCCGGAAACTGTACTGAATATCCTGACTCCAGCCAGCTTATATTATTCCGAATAAATTTGTCGTTTTTCCGTGATGCTTGAGCCCAGCGCTTATTGAAAGAAGGCAGAATATGTCTTAGAATTTCACCAATTACAAAACACAAGTTGTTTTCAGAAACATTTAATGTTTGCTGTAGAACTATGGATAACGATTCCAAGGTTCTGCCACGCTCGATATAGGGAATGATGAAATCGCCCTTAGTATAGTTAAAAGTTGACATTTTAATGGAAATAACCAATTTAAATAAGTGTCACTTATTATGAAATACACGCTGAAGTGTGCAATTTGAAGATATTTGCTTCCCCTTATATACCTACTGTTTTTTTTTATATGAAATACGTACTAATATCAATGTTATGCATATTTACTCACGCAGGACGAGTGCAAAATAGATGATAAGCTATTGCTAACAAAATATTGTGGTTAATATTGTTTCTGTAAACTATGTCAGCAGTAACCGCGGAAGATACCGAAAAATGTACTCCGACCGCTATCACATTTTTTCCCATAACTTCCAGATCCGCAAACTTCCGCAGCTGATTTCTTAAATTGTTCATTTATGAATAGTTAGGCTATCAAATAACACATAAAGTTGCGCGTGGGGAGACGTGGGTAAATGTGAAAACCTTCGTCGAACAAAAAAAAAGTGAAAAATAGGGTATGTCAATTTTTAAGTACTTACTAAAAAATAATATTAAAAAAAGTTAATAGCTCATTATTAAGAACATAAAATATCCTTTTTAAAAATGTATAAAACCGCATGCATGTCCTAAATACTTTTTTCACGTTATTTATTTGAATTATGTGTATGTAAACATTTGAATGAGCCATCCGCTACTTCAACTTACTTCAACCTAAGAAAAAAAAATATTTATGCAGTTTTAGTACAAAAAAATGTCTGATTAGGATTATTTGGTTATTAGAGTATCGAATGCAATAAATATTTTATTCAAATTGTGATATTTTTAAAAACCATTTATGATATGCTCTAGTTCTACCATTTTCCACAGTGGTACGGCACTACATAAATGTAATTATATTTGCCACAAATCAATGCAATCAGGTATTCGAATAAAAAAACAATTGATCTTCTCAGCTCGCAGCTCAGCATCGATAAATAACCATTAACACTCATAGTTATGTATCTACATATAAGCGTATACATACTATGTCTTTTACTCGATTCATATTATTATTTATTTACAAATCAAAATGCGTTATCATTATTTAGCCACCAACATCAGGCCTAATAAATCACGCCAAAAAAATCTACATATTAAAAGTAACGCAAACTCGTAGTTATAGAATCTTAATCAGAACAGTAACGTCTTCTCATTATTATGATAACAGTAACATTTTTATTTATTCCCATCAATAAATAGAAGTTTACGTAAATATGAACTACGTGAAAATGAATGTGAACAACACACACAAAAGAAAAAATAAACACGCTGCACACGCAAGCTGAAAAATTAGAATGTTCTTAGCAATAACTCATCAAAAAGTGATTTATATACCCCAAAAAAAATTCCTGTAAAAAAACCAAGTCTCGCAGCTCAGTCTTTCTACCATAAAAAGTTGTGAGATCCATGTAATACAAAGTCGGTTAATTTATTTAGTCCCTACTTAAGGAACCTTCTGTCTCAAGTTATTATCATATCGATATTAAAAATCTTTTACATTTTAAATAAAAACATCGACTTGGCCATCGCATGATTCGATTGTTTAGTAGTCCATCGGAAAGACTTTGGTGAGAAACCAGGTTGCTGGCCCGACGTGCTGTGTGGTGTGATACATACTAAACAATCGAATCATGCGATGGCCAAGTAGATGTTTTTATTTAAAATGTAAACGATTTTTAATATCGATATGACAATAATTTGTCATATCGATATTACGTCATTTGTCATATCGATATTATACAAGGATTTTACAGCCGTGTCACTTTTTTGCTCGACTTGACGGGGGCACTGCCGTGCCCCCAGAAAAATTACATATTAAGCCTATCGCTAAATAGAGCTGTTTAATAACTTAATACATCATAGAGTAAAAACATAAAAGAAATTGGTAACAAAAAATAAGATATAGGGCAATCCAAGTAGTTTTTTTTTTCACTTTACATCTTTCGCAAAGCTCCGGTATTTCTCGGAGAGATATAGATAATTTTCGAAATACCTCTACTTGTATATTTTAATAAAGCTAGGTAAACATAATGCGCGGTGATGAAAAGACAATACAAAAAAGACCTTACATGATGGCGACAAATACCATTACAAATACGCTAACTGATGAGAACTGGAAATTAGTACAAAATAAAGTAAAACTAAGAAAATTATGTCTTCGAAACGAAATACGGGAATGACCTAAAAATGGAATAATGGATAATGTTTAAAGGCTCGACTACACTACTCGCGAAGTTGACCGAGCCTATTATAACGAGAGTGTGGAGAGGTAATTCGTCTTACTTCGTCCAACTTTACCTCGCCTCGGGCGACTTCCATCTGCTGCCGGTTTTTCCGCCCGAGTCAAAGGACTCGAAGATTCTTCGCAAGATTGTCCGAGTCTGTGGGCACGCATTTTATACTTCGGGTTACTTCCGAGAGCTATTCGAAGAAGCATCAGAGCGACTAGTGAAGTGGACGCTTAAGTAAGCTAAATTTAACTGCTCTTGCGGTTCACAAGCGGTGTCTTTATTAATTTTCTTACGTTAAACGTTCTATAGACACCGTTTGTGACGTATGTAGAAAAGTGGACATCATAGCGCTTCAGGAGACGTGGTTGCTACCTAATTAAATACCTATGTTGAGCTCCATAAGCGATGATTTTTGCTGTACAAGAATCAGCTGTCAACACGTCGCGTCGGCGGGAATCCCACGTGGCAGTCTTGCTGTAAAGACGAAATGACTTGGGCTTGTACCAGAAACGGTGTAAATGCATCTAACAGATATTGTTATCTTACAGATTTGCACTAGTAACGGGTATTCAAGTCACAAAATTAGCTGGACCGCGTCCGAATAATCTGCTTTAATTACTCAATTTAACACTCACAAAAGTGTAGTAGTAAGCGCTCTATGAATGAACTTTTGCTATTTAAAAACTTTAAACATTTTAATTTCATCAATCACAATTTGGAACCGATTTAAATAAATTTGCATGGTAAAGCAGGATATATTACTCTCATCTAAAATAAGCCCTGGGAGACTAACTAACTAACCTAACCTAACGTGTAGTTACCTGACATTTTCAACAGCAAAGACAAAATACTCCTTTGTAAAGCTATGCTTTGTAACAAATTAGTATTTTAGTGCCGCTGAACTAAATATCTCAGGTACATAGGACAACCTTTCGCGTCTTATGTAAGATGAATCATATGAAAACATATAAAATACAACATACTGATACATAGTAATGTATTTTACATATTAAATAAATTCAATAATAATATATTTTTACATTTATTAAATAAGTAGGAGATAGTGCCTAGTAAGCATACAGAGTAAGAAGAGAAAAAAAAGTCTCATTCATGGCCGGATCCACATTACGATTCTATCAGTAGGTTATCCAGTCTATTCCCTTAACCGCCTTTCTGTACAAAACGTACGTGTAAATGTTTAATGAATATAAGCGCTGAGTCAAAAGGTTAATTCAAATATTATACCCATTTAGGAGGTTTAATATGTAGTAACAGCGAACAACGGTAATTATAACTAAGCTAAGCTTTGTTACACATATTTTGTGGTAAATTAACTTGACAAAATTTAAGGCATATTTTGAAAGTCGCAGACAAGAAAAATATAAAAGGTATAATTAATTTACAAGGGTAAAAACTTTATATACATTTACTTTGGTTTCTTTTTCTTCACATACCCTCCCACCTCCCACCTCCACAAGCAGGTGGCCAAGGAGGGTAACATGTCTGTATAAATTCTATGCAGATGTCTGTGGGCGTCGGTAGTCACGAAAATGGCTCCGACTGCACGTTTACCCTCTATACTATAAAAAAGCCTAAACTTTGACGGCTAGTTCTAGAAATTCGTTAAACAGTAAAAAAACACACAAAGCCATTTATTGACATGCCATTATTATCATCTTTAGAACATTCTAGAGCCTCATTACTTTAAATGTCAACCATATTAGTAAAAGAGCTCATTTTACCTCATCCGGTTCGAGCAAAATTTCGACTACTTAATAATAATGGCGTCTTTGGTATTCGCTCATCTCCGCTCAAGTTTAGCTTTCATCGTAGGTTGCCTAATGGATTTAATCCTTATGATTTTTTTTTTAAATATCACGCGATTTTTTTCAATTACTCCACACAAAAACTGTTTAAAAGATGAATAAAATATTCAACATAATTAATTTTCATTTCAAATGTTATTAGAACGACGCCGCAATAATCTTCATTTAGTAGCCTAATTAAAAACAATTTTTTTTATCGGTTAGGTTAATATAATAGTTCCATGCCTAGAGAGTAGGCTTATTACAGGAACCCTGTTACTAAGACTCCGCTATCTGTCAGTATGTTCGTCGTTCTGTCACCAGGAATGTATCACATGATAGAAAAACTATATCTAATTAAATATTATGTTTGTCAACATAAATAAGTTGTAATGCTCGTATTTACCGAAGGTTTATTTTATAGTAAAAGAGGGAAAACGAGCAGTCATAGCCATGTTCATGACTACCGACGCCCATTCGCATAGAGGCTATACGGATGCGCTGCCCTTCTTTCTCCTTCCCTCTCCATGGGCCAGTGGCAACTTACACAACGCACGAAACGATCTCGGATAAACGAGAGGTACCTCCCCGGTCGTGCCGGCCCAATTGAGCTGCGTGCAAGAATGCAGTGTGGCACTACCTCTTGCTAAAACGTTGTTGAAACCTAAACGTTATGTAATGTTGTAAACATTCTCATTTTGCCATAAAGTAATAACGTATTTATTTTTTAAGGACAGTGCCCTTTGTGTTCTGAACTCGACTTAAAATTGTCTTATATAACAAAATAAACCGCAACATAATGAGTTTAAAGCCGATTTATTATGTCAGTTTATATGCTATAATATATATTATAGCTTATGGTCAAGTTTTAAGTATGTTCAACCCGAGATTCTGTGTTCGAATTTTAAGTGGGATGAATCAAAATAACACATTTTGAGTCATCCCACTTAAAATTCGAATTTACTAATTCGACATTATTTTATTATTTGTGTAAAAATGAACATTTTTATTCGATTTTATAAGGATACATGGTATAAATGCCATGCACCATACATGAACTAGTTCAAAACCTGCCTATGTAAGTTTCCCCAGTCCAACATTATATTATTATATTTAGGTGGGCATCTCAATTTATTGGTACTAGCAATAACTTTAGGAACGTAATGGAATTCTACAATTTGTTAAGGAATGCAGCGTACAATATATAGAATCTCTACTGCAGCAGACAATGATGGCAGTTTCATTAGTGCTTTTAATAGGATCTCCAGAGGAATGTTATTCTCAGGTCTTGGTTTAGATATAGGATTTAGGATTCAGATTAATTTAAAGTCTACCAGGTACTTTCATTTGTAAAATGTCAGCATTTTACAAATGAATGAGGTCTATTCTTGCAGATTCATTTAACAAGTTAATAAGGTCTATTCTTGAAGATTTATTTTAATAAATGAATAAGGTCTATGCTTGAAGGCATTGGACATAAAAATATTATTAAAATTAGGTACTAAATTTACCTGACACTTTTAATTACTTATGCGGGTGATTTTGCCATTGCTGCATTAGCCGGATCGGGATGGCACATCCTAGTTAATACCTCTCAATCAAAACCTTCATAAAAGTGATGGCAAGGCTCGCGTTACTTGCATTATTGTGACAAGCCGGTGGCCAATTGGGTGGGATGGGTTAAAAAAGGGCAATTAATTTCCATTACCACTAAAGATGCGTCATGGTGGGCGTCAGTGGGCACAAGATGACTCAGATAGATCGTCTGTTATGCTATAAAAAAATTAAAACTAATATATAGAATACTAAAGTCAGAGCATTTATTAATTCATTGCAGTTTTGAAAGAAGTCAGGAATATATTATTAGCTGTTCAAATCAACCAATTTATTTTATTTTATTTAAATATTATTATATATTATACATGTAAAAAACCTATCGGTACACTAGAATTGGTGGACTTACATACATATGAGGAATTAAAATAATATAAATCTTTAGTCATAATTGTTTGTTGAACTTTGATGAAAAAAACTAATCTTTTTAATAATATAAGAAGAAACTGTCTGACGTACTATTTGGCCACAAAAATGCGCTCTTACAATACTATGATAATATAAAAGAGCCTTTTTAGTGACCAAATGGAATGCCTGACAAATTCAATTCAATTTAAATTATATCTTGTACGCATACACACGTCACCTATGCTTTAACGTTACCATATAGAATGCTTTTGTCTCCACAAATGGATTTATTGGTCGCCCGTATTTTCCATGAATGATACCTAATCCAGAAATTACATAAGATACTTACTTTAGTTTTTTATTGATTATTGAATTGCTGTTATTGTTTAATTTATGTTGTTATTTCTCGTTTATTAATTTATTAACTATACGTGTTTAAAGAATACTATGATACACTGATGATAGTTTTAATTAATTTATTGTTTTGTATCTTTATTTTAAACAGATTTTTAATAAATGATTAGACTAACAGACTTATATACTCATATAATTGTTAAATGGTGAATATTTTTTATAAATACAACAGATTAAAGTTTTCCAATCAATCTGTGGGCGTTGGTGATCACTTTTCATCAGGTGACCGAACTGCTCTTTTACCTCCTATGCTAAAAAAAGGTTTAGCGAGCTTAGAACAGTTTTATTTATTTCTGTAAGTTACAATAAAATAAACTTTACTAAAGCGTATTCAAGTAATTGAAATCGACTATTTCAAGATTGCGGGCGCCGGCACCACTTCAAAGTCAGGTATAAAGTTCACAACTGGAGCGTAATATCCACGCGTTTTGTTTTTTGCATAAAACAAACATAATTATTTTTTTATTATTTCATAAATCGAAAGTATTATTGATTCTGAACTAAATCAGAAAATTTAGCCGGTCTTCAATAAATAACCCTGTATATAAATAAATATATCGTTATATAAATATACTAAATAAATAAAGTAATGGTGGTGAACAAAAAACGCGCGCGTGTGTTCGTGCGTGCGTGCGACGACAGTCTAGCATTTTAGCGTCAGCAGTCATATCGTAGCACTGCTACGAGACATCGTTCCAATGCTACGACAGCGTAAAAGTGCTACTAGAGCGGAGAGCGTAACACAGCTACGACAGTGTAGCATAAATCCGCAGACCCACCGCAGCGCACGCTGTGCACGAGCACGCTGCGCGCGTGTTCATTTGTATACGTGTAACGTGGGTCAACGTTTCCACTGCAGAGCACTATATACACTACACACGCACGGTACACATGATTATGTACAACTGTAACCTAGCACAGTTTTGAGTCATACGCCTTGTGGCCCCGCTTCCGTGTACCGAGTGTACAGAGTGCATGGCATTGCTAGCGTTGAGCTACGTGCGCGCACAATTGACATGGCAATTGCACGCAGTACCAGTCAGGCAAGCACGACCAGAGAGGCACCACTTACTCACACGACATCGCCGTGAAGTGACACCAATGCTTTCGCATTTATTAATTATGAGTAGTTAGCTCATTGATATGAAGGAAAAAGAGCGGCGCGTTTGCATTAAGAATGCGGATCTCTGTGAACGTTGGTAGTTATAAAAAGTACCGATTCCTCGTTTAAAAAAAGAGAAATATATTTTTTCATAAAACGACTTTATCTGTTTTAATATTATTAAATATTATTAGTTAGTCGCAACCTCTTTTATAGGTACTTTCACTTTGACTATAGACGTAATGCTATTACAAAATCAACCCATAATCATGACGGTTCTCTAGTAAGGTAGGCAAAGAGAAAAATAAATATGATAAACCTGTACAATATAATTCCTATACAGTACATACGTAATACAATTAATTTAATAAATTATTCAGTAGCTCAATGAGTATTTTTCGAGACAGGACCCTAATGTAACGAACAATTAGTAAACCTTGTAATTATTGATCATTAGTAATTAACGCAAATGGGACATTCATTAGCGTTTGGACGAGATGTAGTTGAAAGTATCAATAATTTAATTTTATTTATAAAATCTGGGTTCGAAAAACTAATTAGTACGTTATTATCAGCATATATTTTAGAGGATAGTTTAAAATGAATCAATTACATCAGTACAGAATATGTAGCTAAGCTACTCGTATGTGTTGTGTTGAGGATCTAACAACCGCTAATCTGTTGATCCTTTCTGACTCTAATTTTAATAGATTTTGTTAAAACACACAAAAATAAAATTATAATTTATTATCAATATTTAGCAATTATGTATACTAGTTCTCTATGAAATAATTATAATAACTTTGGAGAGTGTTAATTGGGCATTTTTCTCTGATGCTTGTAACCCTAGAAGTAAAGCTACTTTATGTGATTTTAAACGTTTAAGCGTTTAATATTAATAGACTCTGAGCGGTTTCATCCCTTGCATTTTTTGGAATAAATAATATTTTTTAGGATAAATACTATTTATAAACTAATCTAGATAACTGTAATATATACCTGTGCCAAATTTCATCTAACTTGGATCGGGAATTTTAAAATGAAAGAATAATAAACTTGACGTGTAATCTTTAGCATTTATCATATTAGTAAAAGATTAATTTACTTCATATTATAATTTATTTCATAGTTAATTGACAAATGAGTGTCATATTGTCTGTACAAAAAGTTAATTTTAAACCAGACAACGAGCAAAAAATAAACATGGTCCTAACTGTTAGCAAAATTATGAACATAACCAATCGTACCCCACCTATATAACAGGGGCCTGTATAACACCACCTATAAATCATGGGCACTGACTTCGAGAATACCTACCTCCTTCTTTTTAAAATTGGGTAAAAAAGCAAGGCTAATTAGGAATAATAATAATTAATTTAATTTTTTATACATATACAGTGATCACATTTCGCGTTGGTAAAATAACGGATAAAAATTATGCTGGATCATAAATTACGCGAGGAAAAGAAAATTTAAATTCGAACTCCGTCGGAACAACCTAAAGAGGGTTTTGACTTATGAAGCAGCTATATTTTCGAGACTAATTGGGTGGTTGTTAAAATGTACAATGTGATATGTACAGAGGTACTTTATATCCCCAAATTACCCTTTTTGGGGTTCCATAATTCAAAGATAAAACGGAACCCTTATCACTTTGTTGTCCGTCTGTCTGTACGTCGATCAAAAACTTTTTCTCAAAAAGGCATGAAAGGATTAAGTTGAAATTTATGTTAAATGTTGAGGTCTCATACCTCTTAATGATCCGAAAAACCATACTTCTGAGTCAACGCAATAAGAAGTTGTAGTTATTTATCATATATTTTGTGTTATATCGCACGTCCTGTAAAGCCTATAGGATACTTCTCGTTGACCTAGAAGTCTAAGAAGGAAGGAAGCAAGAACCTTCAGCATGCATACAGTAATAAATCCGAAAACGGCTGTATTTATATCATTAAAAAATTTGTCCCATTATGTAGTTTGTTTCATACAAAATGTCTGCATGCATCAGTAAATTAGTTTGCAACCCATATAAGTTGATAAACTCCACAAGGATCACGAAGCTTTAGAAAAGATGACCTTAACTGTGATACCTTCTCACACAGATCGTTACCTCTATAACAAATGGACTATTTGACAATAACGTGATTTAGGCGGATCACACACGGCACGCGGTTGGCGGTGAGGCGGATCTCAAGTTACATTGGGCTCTATGAAATCCGTTGATAACTAAAATTTTTTTAAATTGAAATTTTTGATCCGCGCGGTTACGCGGTTGCCTGTGTGTGAGGCACTGACTCTCCGCGCAGACGGCCGCGCGGATAGGCGGTCGCGGCGAGAGCACCGCTCGACCGCGCGGTCTGGCGGTGTACGTGTGTTAGGTATCAACGGATTTCATAGAGCCCAATGTAACTTGAGATCCGCCTCACCGCCAACCGCGTGCCGTGTGTGATCCGCCTGAGTAACAAACATCCATACGATTGTTAGTATAGAATATAGATAAGTAAATTAAAACGCGACACTCACTCTTGTAATTCAATGGTTCATCAGGTGGCTAGCTTAGCTGGTGACAGTCAGGGTAGATACCTTACCTCCTTGTTCGTCGAGATCCCGGTAGACTGATAAGCCCCCATTGGAAGAGTCCAGTCCCTTATGATAGATTAGCCGGTTGCTAAGGTGTCGTGTTACTAACGTAACAATATAACCAAATAATAGGTCTTTTCCTATGAAGTTGCCGTTTTGTCGTACTGGCCATTTCAAATCAAAATGATTTGTTTCTGGCTGATAATTCTAATTTCAAATTAATTTTATTTTAAAAACATAGTATTATTTTTTATAAAATCGTCATTTGTTTAATAGTTAGTGTTTGGTTTTCATCGCATTTTATGTTATCATGGATACGTTAAAAATTCGAGTAATTATGGAATATGAGTACCGTCATGGCAGCAAAGCGACACAAGCGGTACGCAACAACAATGACGTTCACGGAGCAAACACTACAAACGAACGCACCACCCGTTATTGGTTTGCCCGCTTCCGTGCTGGAAATTTTGAGCTGAAAAATGAACCCCGTGGTCGTCCGAAAACTTTGGTCGACAATGACGAAATAAGGGCGATTCTGGAAGCTGATAATACTCAAACTACGGCTGAATTAGCAGCAGCTTTCGACGTTAGCATCAAAACAATATTGATCCATTTGCGTCAAATTGGCAAGGTATAAAAGCTCGACAAATGGATACCCCACGAACTCAATGATCGCCAGCGCGAAGCACGCGTCGAGACGTGCCTTGCACTGCTCAAAAGGCATACAAATAAAGGAATTCTAAATCGTATTGTTAATTGTGACGAGAAATGGATCCTGTTCGACAATCGTAAACGCTCAGCAAGTTGGTTGGACCCTAGATCAGCACCCAAACAATGCCCTTAACAAAAACTTACCCCTAAAAAAGTGATGGTGGCTGTTTGGTGGTCTAACGCGGGTGTTATTCATCACAGCTTCTTACCAAACGGGACGAGCATTACCGCAGATGTGTACTGTGAAGAACTGACCACAATGATGGTGAAGCTCGCACATCCCCAACCAACTTTGGTCAATCGTTCGGCTCCACTGCTCCTTCACGACAACGCACGACCTCATAATGCACAGCAGACGGTCTCCAAGCTATAGGAGCTGGGGTTGGAAGTTCTTCGTCATGCGCCGTACTCACCAGACCTTGCGCCTACAGACTTCTACTTTTTCCAGAATTTGGATACCTTGTTGGTGGGAAAAAAGTTCAATAACCGAGAGGCAGTACAAAATGCCTTTGAAGAATTTGTTGCCTCCCGTCCAGAAGATTTCTTCAAAAAGGGCATCAATAAGCTACCAATGCATTGGCAAAGATGCATTGATTGCATGGGTTATTACTTTGATTTATAGAAATAAAAATTATATAAAAAACATACGTTTCATTTATTTCATGAAAAACAGCAATTTCATAGGTAAAGACCTAATATTTATCTGAAAGAAAAAAACATCAGATATGTTAATAAATAAGTAAGTGCTTATATTGTTGATATGCCATGGTAATAAATAAATAAAATGATTTAAACTTTCTGGGGCTCATACAATAAAGGCATAAATAATTATTTATCCAATACTAGCTTGCGTCCGCAGCTTCGGCCGCCTGGATTTTATCCACTACTTAATGGATGTTATTATATCATACATATGAACCTTCGTCTTGAATCACTCTATCTATATAAAATCCCCATCAAAATCTGTTGCGTAATTTTAAAGGTCAAATGTATAACACAGACGTCAAATGCGACTTTGTTTTATACTATGTAGTAATGATAACAAGTCACACGTTAAGTTCAAGAGAGATATCTCCTGGTCCCTAGAGGTGTGGGGTACCTACGAGATGATATCACATGTGAAGAGGGTTTATAGACCCTAATGCAATCTCTTATTATTTGTTAATTACGAGTCATATTCAAATACTAAGATAAACTCTATGATAATATTGACACATATAGTCCTATATACGTAGATAATATTTTAGAAATAGGTACTTATTGCCATCGAATTTTAATATTTTTGGATTAATACCTATTATAAGTAACAAATAATCTAAAAGGTGCCAAGGTCGTTATTTTGTCTCATATACATGTCAACAAACAAAGCTGCTATTTTTATCTGTTTCAGTGCTTTTAAATTATACATTTTTAAATTCCTCTTATGTGTATTTTAAGACCTTCATAGAAGGTAATAGAAAGTATATAAACAAATATACAAGAAATATCTTGGCCCCTAGGCTTCTAAGAACTTCAAAAAAAATTCTAGTTGAAGTAGATCTAGTAAATTATTCTAAGAGCGTATTTGGAAAACGTCTTATCGACATTTTGATGACTCTCTACTAATGAGAACGAAATCATAAAAAATAATACAATAATAAAATATGCTATTATTACAATTATTATGATAAGCATATTTCAATTTAAAACTTAATTTATTGTTTGTATCGAGTAAGTATCTAACAAATACCTTGTTCAAAAAGTATCTGCAAAGTTTTAACAAGAAAAGTTTTTGATCGCATATGAAAGTTATGGTTTGGGTTAAGCTCCTTTATTCCTTTTTAACACTTTATGTATACTAAAACGATAACAAACGACGAAATGTATAAAAAATAATAACATGAATCAAACAGTATATTGATAACAAGAACTTTGGATTAGCTCTCTCTATGAGCTCAGCTCTCGGAGGAGCTTCGAGATAACTTACCCGGCTGTGGAGTATAAACTTGAAACACTTGAGAGGGTTCAAATCGCCAAGGATTTCATTGAATCCGCGAATTCGCAATCAACCGTTTTTTGTTTAAGCACCACTTGAGAAAAAAATCATTATTCGTTTAGATCAAAGAAAATGTGACACCCGGCTTAAAAAATTATATTCATGATTTTATTTTATTATATGTTCATTTATATCTGTCTGTCAATTGGGCACGGGAGCCCCACCACCACTTCAAAGTGGTAGCATCTTCCGGGGTTGGTCTTATGTTATTGTTATAAGAATATT
>LUGF01025574.1:160973-175299 GCA_001625245.1 Calycopis cecrops
GCACGAAACGCGACAGCACAGCTGTCACTTCACGCCGGTGTCGTGTAAGCGAGAGGTACCTCCCCGGTCGTGCCGGCCCAATTCGGCTGCATGCAAGCATGCAGTGTGGCACTACCTATTAAAAAATTATACTCATGATTTTATTTTATTACATGTATATTTATATCTGTCTGTCAATTGGGCACGGGAGCCCCACCACCACTTCAAGGTGGTAGCATCTTCCGGGGTTGGTCTTATGTTATTGTTATAAGAATATTTTTAATTTTTTAACATTTGAAATACTTATATAAGTTAAACAAAGTAACTAAAATCAGTCTAATCCTATCAGGACAAACAATGTGAGACGAGATATTTGGATGATTGCCGTTAATTGAAAGACGGCTCACATCCTTAAGTGGACCGATAAATGCTGATAAAAGCTGATCTGAAGCTGTCTTATAAGACACTGTAGTGGGAAAATGTTGCTAATATAAACAGGTTTTTTAAACAGTTCTGGTTCTGCTACGAGTGGGTCGCATTCATTTCAGAATTATTATTATTTTAATTTTTCATTTCTATAATTTCCTATAAGTTTATTTCACAAATTTCTTCTCATTAAGGAATATCAAGGCAAGAAATCGTAGGTATGCCAAAAAATGGAACCCTAATAATTATGTTACAAGTAGAACGTATCCTCAGTTCCACGTGTAGGAGTCGCACAGGCTTATTGTATGATAGAAGTTTATATTTTCTCAATCTCACAAAATGAATGTATTTGTTATTAGAATACAGTATGTGAATTTAAAGTCTATTAAATTTATACAATATTTTAGAGGCAATTTAATATGTATAATGAAAGGTTAATGTTTCAAAGGGCTGTAAAATAGTTTTGGCACGTCCCTTTTGGGTTATTTTAGTTCATTAACCATGTACAAGATTTAACCTAAGGGTTAAAGACATACTATTTAGAGCGGTCGCGATCACTATAGGCATTTATTTTATGCATTGTACCATATTTTAACAAACAAATTAAATATTTTTAGCGACGTCTAGTGGTTAGTTCTTTTAATACAGTACCAGTATTCACCAGTGGCAAAATTAATGAAATCTATGTACTTACCGAAATATTAGAACCTAATTTTATTTCGACGCTAATAAAATTGTTACTAATAATACTAAACATACCGTGTATAAGTATTATTAATATAAAATATCTTCGCAATAGTTTACTGTTCATTGTAAGAACTGATTCAATCTCACTGCCACTTTTTCCGGATTTCATTTCAACGTAAAACGTTTTATAGGCGTACTCATTTCTCAGAAAACATTTCCCTTTACAACAAATCGCTGACATTTTTTCCGTCGTCTGTATATTACGCATCAGATTGTGTTCAGAATAATAATTTATTTTCCTATCGTTAACATAACAAAATCTTAAAAAAGCTTTCTCTGTGAGTCGCCGATGGTTGCCGTTCTTAATAACAAGGACCTTTCTGGAAGTAAGCTTCTAGAAGAGAGGTACTTCTGACTTTGTACTGGACCTGTAAGGCTACAATACGGAAACTGAACTATCTTTCAGTAAATATAAACCACAATACTTAATCATAATCATAAAATTTTACTATTATTCAAATAGTTTAAAAAGCTGTGCTAATCAACACCACTAACCATCCAAATCCTTTCCTCCTACTCCTCCTCCTTTCCTCCTTTCAACGGCCCACCGAAAATCACAAATCCCAAAAACGCAACGGCATAGTTGTTATATTACAGCAGCGGTATCATGTGTCCCTAGTTATGCTGGCCCAATTTGGCTTCAATAAAACATGACACACCTTTTTTATAGTACAGGCGACAAACGAGCAGTCGGGTCACCGAGATGATGGTGACTTCCGACGCCCACAGACATCTGCAACACCAGGGGTTTGCAGTTGCGTTACCGGCCTTTAAGATGAGAGTAGACTTCTTACTAAAGACATATTACCATACTATATTCATGTCGTAATTGTGGCTGTGACAATTTCTAATGGTAGTTAGTGGATGGTAGTCAATTCTCAGCCAAGTCACGAAGTGCAAACTACAGTGACCGGTAAACGTGATTCGAAGGTAAGGTAGAGGATTAATATTTAATCCTCTTACTTACCTGAGAACCACGTTACGTAACAAAGATAATTAATTAATTGAAAAGAAAGACTCATGAAGACATTTATTAATTAACAAGGTGCCGCTAAAGTGACAAGACTATAATTTGTATTCACTATTTCCTTGCATTTATATTATTATTATTCTTCAAATATATTCTTGTTTAGACATTTTAATTCCATCTTCCTTTAAAAGAGATTGTGTCATTATTACTAGACCACGAGCCGACCAACTACTATTATACTACTATACTACTATTATACAAAATAATAAGTAATAAATAGAACGACCGAACGGAAAAAAAACAGTGCTTAGGTAGCGAGTGTAATATAAGATCTTATGAAATATTCAAGCCTCCATTCACTCAATAATTATTGCTATTGAGACACTTAAGCCACATTACATAGGTACGACTGAAAAAATAGTTGCGACAGAAGATGCCCTTGTGTATAGAATTCCAAACGCCTTTTTAGACTTTTTTGAACAAAGTTCGTTTTTTAAAGGTACGTAGATTTTTCATTTTTACTGAATTTTGTCAGTCATACAGACATAAAAAATTGTTAAACTAAAATATTTTAATACTTATTTTATAAGTCTTTTTTTTTATTCGTCTATTTCATCTGGCTCGATAAAGCTAGATGAAATAGACCACATGCTTACTACTAGAGTACGAGGCAATTTTTTTTTTTTTTTTTTTTTATGGTATAGGAGGGCAAACGAGCAGTTGTAGCCATTTTCATGACTACCGACGCCCATAGACATCTGCATAGACTACAGATGCGCTGCCCTCCTTTCTCCTCCCACCTCCGTGGACCACCGGCTACTTACACACCGCACGAAACGCGACAGCACAGCTGTCACTTCACGCCGGTCTCGTGTAAGCGAGAGGTACCTCCCCGGTCGTGCCGGCCCAATTCGGCTGCATGCAAGCATGCAGCGTGGCACTACCTCTTACTACGCAATCAAACCTATTGATAAATAAAATATAACCATGATTATCATACCTACAAATGTTGTTGTGTTGACTCCCTCCAAGCCTACTCTTCAGCCAGAGCTACGTTATGCCACGATTTATTATACGATTACTAGTATCTATAAATCTTTAACTGTGATATAATATGGACACAAAGCAAAGCGTTTTCGAATTGATTTACCCCAACCCATAAGGAAAATTAAACGTGTAGGCGCGACGTTTGGGAATACGCAGATGACTATGAACCCTGTGGGAGGACAAAATTAAGTTCGCGATTAGATACGGGTGACATGGCGGAGTCACGGAATGCGTTTAGGGTACAATTTCGAGACGGGCGACAGCGACAGGCGACACCACTAGTTTCTATGAATCTCTATGAAACCAGTTGCAGTGGTGTCGCCGGCCAAGTGTTGCTGTCGCCTGTCGCTGTCGCCCGTCTCCGAATTGTTCCCTAATTGGAATAAAAACAAAAAACTTTCATCAAAATCCGTCCAGTAGTTTTTGCGTGAAAGTCACACAAGACACAGAAAGAATGACGTATTTTACGGTTTTATTATAATATATATAGATGTGTTGGTTTTCACCAAAAGAAACCGATTCGCCAGCATAATAATTAACAGAGTAATGAGCAGACGAGATCAATTAGGATTTTTAATTTAAAATCCGTATTTACTGCTTAAATCTGATTGGCTTTTAAGTCTGAATCTGAATTCTGAAACGTGAGAATGTACTACAAAGCAAACTACTGCATATTTCTTCAGGTTGCTTTTCATTCCGTGAATAAGTATTCTTACGTAAGTAGCTTACCGATCAGGTGTTCGTTGATAGAAAATTGGCATGTTGTATAAAACTGAATATTAAAAAGTTTTCATTATTAACAAAACCAAATATAGGAAAGCTTACTTATATTGTTGTCTGAGATCGAATTCCATTTTATTAAAAAATTATAATATATATAAAAATTAACGAATGCACATTCTTCACTAATTTATGTAGGAACTTATCCCTGTGATAAGAAGTTGAAAATCATTGCAAGCGCCATAGTATATCCATAGATCCAGTCCTAGGATAACATCAACTCCAAGCAAGAAGTAGGTTAATTTTGTTGGACCAAAACAAAAAAAAATCTTGGATATGAAAAGATGGAGTCGGCTCGGGACCACGGCTGGTGTAACCCAGTCGAAACGTCGGGCAAAGGTATATATTTTGGCCTTTAATTTTTACCGTGTTAAAACCCGTAAAGTAATTACAATATGCGTAATAAACACGAAAGACTCAAACAAGTAATAAGAAAAGATTACCGATGCTTGTCGTTATGAAAACAGAATTTATATCGTTATACCTAATTGTCATATAATCAGTTAACTAGGACTTTGTATCTCGTGTACGAAGTTTTTTTTGAAGTGGTACGTTAAAAATTTAATTGGAATGTAGGTGGTACTTTAACAACTTTTCCTCGGATTCAAGAAAAATACTTATACATTTTATTACCTAACTCTTGAAGAACTCTCTTCTTGTGTAACTCTAAAAAATCCAATACCATTTAAATTTAACAACAGTGATATCGCTAGGGAAATCACAGCTTTTATACGGAGTGGTTTCTCTTTCTCTGTACTAAATTCTATAATGCGTTTAAATAGTACTTATGATAATTAAAGAAACCACCAGAGGCCGGCAACGTCGGTTAAAAGAACATTCGATATTTGAAAACCTTTAAAAAAGCCTAATTGAAATCGCATAAGAGTGTAAAATTGGTATGGAATATAAAAAAACTAACTTTTACCCGCGACTTCGTCCAAATAAAATAGTTTCTTTGGACAGCTGTTAAGTACTTGCATAGTAAGTGTAATTGTGTTTTTGTTTTGTGTGCGAAATATGTACTGGATGTCAGAACAGTTCTGAGCTCTCTTGTACAATGTGAATAAGACGAAAAATCGTATGAGCTGATCTTTTCTGATGGTAAAATAATAAGAGCTAATTTTATTGATTAAATGTATTGTCGACCCGCACTATTACAAAGTAATAGATTTTATGACATACCACACCTTGGGAATACTACCCTCCTCAAAGGCTACTTCTGTACAATATATTATAATATAATAAGAATGTAATAGTGTATATTTTTAGATAAATCTTTAATTCATGAGGCCCGCTGAGTTTGTTTCCTGTGTGTCATACCTACTTTTTTTAATGAAATCACAGCGATTTTGTTCTCTTTATCACCCCACTCCATTTTAATATCGCAAAATATTGTACCTATAATACGAGTATATTGGCGCCAAAAAGAGAAAGACAAAGAACAATCGTATAAAAATGTCAGATTCCAAATGTAATATTTTTTATTTTTAATTGTAACAGTTGTGGCCAGACTAAGTATATACACTGATGTAACTACTGAAATTAGAGAGTCCTGTTACTTTAGCGACGCCGTGTTTTTTGTCTTCTTTGTTGCAATAATTACGCGCGAATGACAAGGCTTTAATACTATTATCCCCTCGGAAGTCCACAGAGGCTGTATCTGACGGGCGAAGAAATGGATTAAGTTAATTGTAGTCTATTGCTACGTTCGAGTTCTCAGACAAGGTATTTGAAGCTTTGTTTTTTTTGTACTATAATGGAAAAAACGAGCAGTCGGAATCGCAATTCTGACGCACATAGACATCCGTAAAATTTTTATGCCGTTGCGTTACTCGTTTTCCCTCTCCCTAGGAAAGGGCCAAAGCAAACTCAATAACTGCACAAAACGCGAGTATGATTGTCACTTTACGACGGTACCGTGTGATCGCGTGAGCAAGAGGCACTGGGAGGTTTGGAGATTCGGCTGTTATACAACAAGGTATAGAAAGAGGTAGTGCCACACTGCATGCAGCCGAATTTGACCGGCACGACCGGGGAGGTACCTCTCGCTTACACTCGTGACAGGTGTTGCGTTTCGTGTGATGTGTAAAAAGCTGGTGGCCCATGGAGGTGGAAGGAGAAAGGAGGGCAGCACATCCCCTATGCGGATTTCTATAGGTGTCGAAGGTCATGAAAATGGCTCCGACTGCTCGTTTGCCACTTATTGTACCATTAAAAAAAACATGGCACTTACTATTAAACATTGGAAAACAAGAAAGGTGTTGATGAACGTGTACTTTGGTGTCGCAGGGAAATTATTCCCTTCGATAGATCTTGAATAGAGTTTGATTGGAGACAGTAATAGCGGCTGAATCGAGTATCCACCAAAAACGGCGTGCGCATTCAACCTCCTATAATCAAGTTCCCCGGATATGTTAGCAATAACACGGATTTTATATATTTTTGTAAGAAAAGTGTAGGACGTGACGGACGATGATATCGATGATGATGATGAAGCGGTGACAGTGATGAAGTGATGATGATGATGATGGAGTGCTGATGGTGATGATGACTTGGGAAGACGATGTCGGACGATAAATTAAATTACTATGTAACTGATACTATTTATTTTATATAAAGTTATACAGAGTACATAAAATAATAACAATCTGAATAGAGGCAAGAACCGTAATTGCTATTACACGTAAGCTATGGCGGGTGCGTATTCTCCCTCTGCTCGATGCCTCGATCGCGCGCACGCCGCTGTGTGTCCAACCCCACCAATCACTACGCGGCACTTGTATTGGCTTAAACAGTGGATGACGTCGCGTCGGACGAGTTTTGGTGTATGGCCCAAAAACATACGCGGGGCGTAAAATAATTAATTTAATTTTTATTATTGAAATGACCTGTGGGATTGGTCGCCACAAAAGTAATCCATCGATTCTATCAGCCGATCAAGATAAAATATACAGACAAAAATAAATAGATATCATTGCTTCGCAATATTAAGTTTCTAAAGTATGAAAGAAAAGATCATTCGAAATTTCAAATACATATATATTTTTCAAAGCCGTGCAGTCTCAGGTAGTTTTTATTAAATAAGGTCACCGATAAGACACCACGTATATCTTATTAATTCACTAAGGGTAACAGATACCTGAAACTAATGGAACAAATTGCAATTATAACGTTAATTATTTCTAATATAAACTAAACCCTTAATAAAATGGGAGAAAATCCGTGGTATACGTAACATAATAAAAGATTGTACAAATGATCAAACATATTGTTATCAATGTCATGACATATATTATGTACCTATCTTATTACGTAAAAATCTCATAATACAAAGTTAGCCTGCGATGGACACCTAAACTGTAAATAATAACCGATTGAAAGGTGATGCCACCTTTGATATATAATTTAGTCCCAAATTGCATATATCCTTTTTTATAACCGGCTAATAAAAATAAATATGCAACTTGGTAGCCTATTGTACTGCACGCGTTTTATACACGTGGCAAGGAATGTAGTAATTTTCTCGCTTGTGACACAATGTACAATTTTAGTATTCTACAATTTCACTACAAAATTGTGTCTTGGTTATATGATAAAGAACATTTATATAACTTTATCATAAGATGCATTAACCTCGTTCCTATTTCTGCGTAGGTTGGAGAAAAAGTAGCTACTAAGTACTAACTCGTGAGTAACTACATCTCGTGCAAGTTGCAAACACGTGCATCCCCGCTTTCGGCTGGTGAAAACTTGCAGGACGAAATGTGTGTTCCTTGTGACACATTGAATTATTTAGAAGAATTAAAAGCTAATTTCATATAATGTTAAAATGGAAATTAATAATAATCAAAACTTGCTTGTGTTTGGTGCAACTAGTTATTAAACAAATAAAACATTGCTAGAGGGCGATTTCGGTATACTAAACTTGTTATTCCCAAGACTCTTGGATAGTAAATCTCAGAAGTCACGAAATTTGATTATATTATTATCTTTTCAATTAATAATATAATGTGATTATAAATATTATTTTTAAAGAAAACAATATTATATTATTATTTGGCAATATAATCACATTGAAAAAATATACTTGTATTTACAATCCTGAATATGAAAGCCATTTTTGCAAGTAAAATGGACCAAAGCGCATATCTCGGTTTAATTAAAATATTGTTTTAATATATTGAAATCACTGATACTAATAAAAAATAGAATTATATAAATGTTAACTGAATTTAAAAATGTAACAACAAAACAAAAAAAAACAAATAAAAACTGAGGGTACGGTTTGCTTTTCAGAGCAGTTGTCTTGTTTGAACACGTACACCGGATACTCCTATGTTTATGCTTTTACTATCGATTCATAAAATGTGAAGCTTTGTAACATCTGTGTTTACCTCTATATATTTGTGTAATAATAAAATGGTATATTTTTATTGAATGTCTGATAACGTCTCTGCATCGTCGCTTAGGAATTGGCGTGATGATGCGTCGTTGCTGGTTTTTTCTGTACTAGCCCATAATAATTATATTATACTTTCTGCCAGAAATAGCAGCTTCACTTAAATGGAGTATCACCTACAGAGTCCACTTGGTAAGTTTAACCAAAATCAATCCAGCCGTTTTGGCGTGATTGCGTAACAAACATCCGTCCCAGCATCAAGACACGTGTTCTTGAGCTTTGGCTAAGAAGACGTAACTGCTAAATATATTTTAGTCTACATTTAACGAACTGCTAATTAGGGTTTACTTGATGTCTCGTGTTCCAATTGTTAAGAGCAGTAATGGACCATTGAAAATTTAATTTATTACACCGTTTTTAGGGTTTCGTTCCTAAAAGGGCAAAGCGGAACCCTTATAAGAGGATCACTTTGTTGTCCATCTATAAATCCATTTATTCGCCAGTTAAGACCTTCTTCGCGTGAATGCGTGGAGCGTCTGTAGTGTATGTATCTCTTCATTAGATACACTACATTGTCTCACGTACTACTCAGGAGGGGGTACGATGTCAAACGTCAGTCTTGTGACGGACGTAGTATGTGTCCTTTTCTGGAGGACTGAAAGGATCTATTTATGGCGACGAGGGTAAACTAAACTTAAGTTACGCATTATTCAAGGAAAAAAGGAGAAAAGGAAGGACAAAAGAATTAAGGAAAATCTTATTTCATATACAAAACTATGGTATTGTAAAAATAAGAAATCATACTAATATTATAAACGCGAAAGTTTGTAAGAATTGGTGGATGTATGGATTCACGTGAAAACTTTAATAGATTGAATAAAAAAAATTGAATAGATTTTAATGAAACTTAGCTTTTACATATAAGTAGGTTGAAATACTAGTATTAAATAAAAATAAAAATAGTGGCATCAAACTAGGTAACAAGTCATTTCAGTAGACCATATTATGTATTTTACAAGAAATTTTACATAATTTAGTAATGTCATTTTAATTATAAATAAATTTAATCGATGAAGATTATTTTAAGCAATTGCTACAAGAATGATAATTTGAATTGTTGGAGTGTCACCAACATTAGATGATGTCCACTCCTGTGTTCAACGGGCAGGCAAATTCAAAGAAAATAACTGATGATTTGTGTTTTAATTCTGTCAGTTCTCTACAGAGGGTGTGGTCTTATATCTAACTTTAATAAAGGAAAGCTATGTTGTTATGAAAATATGATATGTAAAGTACAAAATACTTATTTTACTACTAAGTATTTTAGAATTGAACACATAATATTATAAACACATTCTAAAGTAATACTACATTATTCTTAACAAGAAATTATGAAAATTGTTTTCGGTAGGTAATTTCTGAGATCATAGTTTAAAACATGTAATAACTAATAGTTAGAATGTAACATGTATGTAATGTAAAAATGGCAAACATTGTCGTGTTTTTTTATAACTCAAGCCAAAATGAGTTTGACTCAATTCAAATAATAAAATAATTAAATTATTTTAACACTCTAATTTATTTTTAATGGCTTGGTTTATTGCTAGCTTGCATCGATTGTCTTAACTATAATATAATAGTAAATCATACCTAGTGGAATAAATAAGCAAAGTATTTACGAATGTTTAGTAAAGTACCAATTTCCGATTTTCGTCTAGTTTTTGTTTAATTGTAACTTATATTAAATTAAATAATTCGGACAAGATGCGATTAGCATGTTTATTTGATGGCGATAAGACAAATGGGATAGATCTTTCAGTGACTAGCGTGTTCTTTATTTAAAAATTTGATACATCATCAGTCTTATCGGTCCACTGCAGGATATAGGCCTCCTTCAATGAACGCTAAGATCTCCTGCTACTCGCATTCATCGCGAAGAAAAATAAGCTCACTAAAACGAATTGTTGGTCGACCAGTCACCAGGTGGGAAGATGATCTACTGCAGTGGCTGGTCAGCGATGGGTAATACAAGGATACTTTCATTAAATTACAATATGATACAAACGTACCTCAATTAAATTAGAAATATTTTATTCGAATCATCATTACTATTAATGGGCCATAATATTATAAGCGTTGCTCCATTACACGCTGAAGGACGTCTGGAATCGACATGCCTTAATAGGCGATAGGCACAAAACGACCTCTTTAGGCACCCATTTTGTAAAGGCTGTTAAGAGGCTAAGAAAGGCTTTTTGTCTTTTATAAATTCGGGATAAAATTCATTTGGTAAGTGACCTTAATTGCTCTAAATGTAACATCCAAAGTCGGATAAAATTAAGAACCAGTATAAATTTTGTTCACGCTACTGTATGCTATTAAGCACCATTTTTACATTATAGAAAAGCTTTATGTGACTTGATTTTGTGGTGATAATTATTATTATATATAAAAAATAGGCTTTTCTATCTATAGAACGAATACGATCGACCTCTATGTGAGCTTAGCCCTCATCAGAATCAGTTGCCTGGCGCTAGATGTTTAATGCGAGTTGACAGAATGTATGTCATATGAAACCTTTTATTTGTTTTAGATATTTATGAATGGTTTAGTGGTAGATTACTTGGCGTTGACATATCGAGCAATGTTCAGTTCCGTGGTATTTTGGAATAACGCTAACTTATCACGTGAGAAGCTGTGTGTGTTTAAAAAATCAAATTAATAGGAACTTCATGCGTAGGATACGCAACGGCTGCAACTGCCATCTAAATGCAATGCCAAGTTAGTCTTTAGAAGCTGTATAGTGAGCGATTCGCAAAATTTCTGCAGCCTTTGGCGTCTTTGAAAATCTGTGAGTGTCAATAGAATTAATACTTTATCTTTTATTCATATCTCTTAAAGATAATGTATAGCTAAAATTCTTACATACACTTAAATTTTTTTTTATTATGAACATTATCAAAGCGAATGTATGTACGCACGTACGTGTCATTAGAGACTTTTTATCGCAGTGGATTTGAGCACACGAAACTCGAATACAATATATTTATTACCATTTTCATTGGTACCTGGGTTACGTCGGTAGGTACTCCCTTTGCTCGTTTTCGTTTTTGTAAGGTTTATTTTCTTTATCTGTGGTATTTTCATATTATATGTACACTTATATTCACAAATTCGAAAAGTGACACGTTAACTGTATATTCAGTTATATATAGTTATATACAATATAATTATGTATATGTTACGGCTAGAACCCGAAGAACGACTACGTCTAGTTTTAGCCGGTTAGAACTAGATCCAGCAAAAACTTAGTTGTTAATACCAGGTATAGTCGATATCATCACCAAGAAACACACATTGTCATATTGAAGTGAACTTTTTTATTGATAAGGATAAATACTTTTCTTATCAAAATAATCAGAGGAGAGGAGTTAGTTTTTTGCTTAAAATTATGATATTAACTACGTGTAGTTATTATCTTTTTGTCGCTGTGTCTTATCGGAGAGTTAGAAAGTTTAGAGTATTATTTTAGCATGTCATTCATCATTTTTTTTTCTTATTTTAAAGTCTCCCAAAAACTTTTTAAATTAATAAGAAGCGACCTTAAAAACTAAAAGCAAACTCCCAACCCACTTAAGTTTGCTCGAGATGTCACTTATAAAATAGCTCGTGACAACATTATAATATTTTTATTATAAAATTTGTATTTTAACAAGGTAAAGTTTTCTCGAGAAGCAGGGCCACTAACTGTTTACGTTTAGATTGAACGTTAATTTTTATACGTTGTCATGAACTAACTTCATTGGTTCTTCCATAGATTTAGAATTGTTCTCACTGCGTGATAAATCTATGGGTTCTTCAGTGGAAAATGTCAATCCTCATATCAAATACCTGTTGCCGCCGGCTACTGACGACATACCTACTGCTGACAGTTTTAAATCAATTTTTAATTATTATTAATTTATATGTTCAAATACCTTAATATCATACAATTTATTTGTTTTTTGTTGTTTACTGTAGCCAGTCTTTTAAAATATGAAGGGAACTTTGTAAGTGTATCGCAGAGATATGATAGAAAATGTCTACAAACCCCACAAGCAATTGAAACAAATTTTAACACTAGGTACTTTCTAAATAGTAATCTTAATTGGGGAGAGATAATACTATACGCGCCCGAGCTTTACGTCCCGAAGTCCAGTTTCAGTAACGAATGAAACAGATGTACAAATGTCTGAACAGTACAATAAAAATTGAAAAAATCAAATATATTTTTTTAAGAGTCGTAGACGAAATGTTATTTTAGCTATATATTTCTGAGAGGTTGCTGAAGTATAAAAAATAGTCCTGAATATCATATTTATAAAATAATATACTGTTTTTGTTAAGCTTGTACTTGCAGCATAACCTAACCCCAAGTTATTAGAGTTATTTTATTCATCATCCCAAAAACATCGGTTTGACTTGAACCTTCAGTCAACAAAACGCCAAAATAAATATTAAAGCTCATATTCAAGTCTATTTTATATTAAATTAAACGGGTTATACAAATAGGCATAAAATAAATGTAAGTAATATTCACATTATATGATTTTATTTGCGCTTCAGTAGGTTCAACTCTTAGGAATTTATATGCGCACATTTATGAATATTATATATATTTTTAAGACTTGCCATGTGATATTTCTCACAAGTATCATTAGATGAGATACGATAACGTGACAGAGTTGTAAAAAAGTATATGACCACACTCGTTAGGTTCTCATTAATAATATATTTTATTTTATTTTGCTTTATTAGGAAAACATACAGTGTTTTATTACAAAAAATAACTTACAAACTATGAAAAGTTCTTAACACCAATTACACGTTTCCGCATATTGAAGCTAAAGTGCTTGTTGTAAAATTTATCATAATATAAAAATAAATAAAGAGATAAATGTGGAATAGTTAGGTTAAAAAGGTAAACAATTTAAAAAACAGGTAACAAAAGACAAAAGAATAACAATTATTATCATAATATTAATATCAGAAGTTCGCAGAAAACCAATGTCTAGAAACAGTGCTTCTGAATGCATTCGGGGAGGAGTGGAAAAGATCCAACTCAAGACTATCGTCTAAGTCGTTTAATAATTTAATTGATCTAATAAAGAACGAGTTTTGTCTATAGTTTGTTGAGCTACTTGGATCATGTAAACATATTTGTTTTCTCCTAGATCTAGAAGGAATATGAAGAGATATTTGAGAAAGGAGATATGTTGAGTCAATGAAATATTGGGCTATTTTTACTAATAAGGTTATATCAGCTACTTTACGCCTCTCTAGCATAGGCAGCATATGATATCTTTTGCACCTCTATATGTAATTACTATCATATGTGTTACATTTAAATGGAGATACCTCATAATTTTTTTCTGTATTGATTCAATTCTTTTTACATAAACATCGTATCGAGGATTCCAGATTTGCGAGTTATACTCGAGTATACTGCGTACAAAAGAACAGTATATAATTTTAGCAACTTTGACACTTTTAAACTGAACAAGATCGCATTACAAATCCCAAGGTGTTATAGGCTTTTCTAGTTATGTAGTCAACGTGCTTTTCATATGTCAGTTTAGAGTCATGAATTACACCGAGATCTCGTATTTCTTGTACCTTTTGTAATTCCTGTCCTAAAAGTGAATATCTGTAATCAGTAACAATAATTCTTCGAGTAAAGCTCATTGCATAGCATTTGTTCACATTAAGATCCAATTTATTTTTACGACAGTATTCCTCAAGCCTTTGAAGATCTTCCTGCAAACGACAGCAATCACTGGATTTTTTTATATCCTTAAATATTTTCATATCATCAGCATATAGAATGAATTCTGAATTAAGAAAGCAAGAACTGATATCGTTAACAAAAAGCCCGAACAGCAATGGCCCCATTAGATATCCTTGAGGGACACCTGAGGGTGCAGTATTCCAGGAAGAGG
>LUGF01025574.1:186528-198668 GCA_001625245.1 Calycopis cecrops
AAACGCGACAGCACAGCTGTCACTTTACGCCAGTCTCGTGTAAGCGAGAGGTACCTCCCCGGTCGTGCCGGCCCAATTCGACTGCGTGCAAGCATGCAGTGTGGCACTACCTCTTACTATATATACTCTTACTATATAATTAATGATTCACTTTGCTTGTTTCAGGAATAAAATAATTGCATCCAACTGTTTATAGCAAATAATTGGTAAAAGAAACGGGTTTTCAGCTCACAAACTTACTACAATTACCTGTCCGACAAAACTGATTGAACTATTCAATTTAAAGACTATAAGAACCGTATATAGAATGTATATCAATACAAAAGTACATGCATAACTTGATGTTTTGCAAATGTCTTTGGGCTTTGGTTGCTACTTTACATGAGATGATGGACTAACCCTCTGCCTATGTGATTAACGAAACACGCATATTAATATTATTGTCAGTTATTTGGTTTAGAAGAAAAATGTTATCACAAATTGCCTGCCTGCTGTATGAATGAACTTTTAGCAAAAATTAAAAAGTTTAAAGATTTTAGTTTCGTTATTACAATTTTCAACTCGTTTAAATAAATTAGCATGATGAACAGGATATGACACTCCCACCTGAAATTATTAGTCCTGTAAGAGGTATGATCCACATCACATCTAGTAATGTCACATTTTCAACAACTAAGATAAATTACCGCTTTGTACAATTATGCTTGAACAACCATTGGACCTAGGTACTGCATCAGGGTGTATAGGTCAGCCTTTCGCGCCAAGTTCTTGAATATAGTACTAAATGTTGTCCTATGTACGTAACAAAACATACTATTATACTACTGTATATAATTACACTAACTATTAATTATATTTTTTTTAGCAAGCAAAGTTATAAAACCTTCGGCACTGTCAGTTCATAGACCTTACCAGATTCAAGTCTTAGTCGTAGCTCTACCAATTAACCTATAAATTAGACGCCAGGCAGCCATTTATTATAATTATGACTTTCGTCTTTTTAAGATCTTAAGACAGACAGAGAAGATTGTAACTCAATAGACGGGACCAGTCACTTAATAAAGGAATGGCAGTCATGATGGACTAAACCAAGGACGGCTAACATTTTTTTCTTGTAAAAGCAGGAACGCGTATTGCTCAAATGCTTACTGGTTATGTTGCCTTAACTTTCAAGATTTGTCGGCCCACAAATAACATGGTTGTACTAACGAAATGTATGAAAACCACGAGATGATGAGATAAATGATGAGATAGTTTTCCTTTCTTTACTTCCTTACTTTCCTCCACTAGTCGCCATACTCATTAGTATGAGTTGATATTTTATCGTCGCGTACACCTAACATTGGTCATTGGTTTAAATGGTTAAGCCGAACGGTAATAAAGAAAATTATTCTAGACTGTCCCATGAACTCGTGGCTGAAACGTTACTTTTCGTATAATAATTATTAATATCGAAATCCTTAAACTCGGTAATATGTAATTAGTCATTTTATTACTTTCATCTTTACACGTTTCATGTATTTACTTAAAATGAACTTTATTATTTTGTAGATACTTTACGGGGTTTAACACGTTCACTGCGTAACGAATCGTAAAGAACTTTCAACTGGTGCGGTTGAGGTCTAATCTGCCCAAGCCCTTCCTCTGTGACAGTGCGGTTGAGGTCGTTTCGACCTCATATTTATATGGTTATATTTATCCTTCGTAAGTTCGCCAAGACCAGATTTAGGTAATTTTTTTATGAGGTGGTGCTTTCTTAGAGAACACTAACGTACAGGTACTTCAGTCTACAAACACACTGATGTTTGGTTGAGTACACCAGAGCGTTGTTTTCTAAAGTGTCAGTCAGTCAAGTTAATACTAGGACAAGAGGACCGCGGTTCACTTTTCTCGAAGGACCAAATGTAAAGTTCAGAAGGGACCTTTCTTAATTATTCTGTGGGAGAGCTGTAGCCTAACACCTAGTTGATACTGCCCTACCAACCCTAGAGCCCTAAACCCTAGCCCTACCTATAGAATGAATATATACATATATATAATAAATGTCAGGATGTCTGTACCGTGAGACCTACAGGTAGCAGACCGACAGGTGGAAGGTTGTTCACTGCATCTGCCCGGACTCTTGCAGATATTATGGCGGGAGTGTCTTCGCCACAGTGAGGGAATACTAGCACTTGAGGGAAGTGATAGTCGTAGTCCCAAAATAGAAGTGACTTTATTTACAAATATCTTAATATTATATACAAAATTATATGTCTACGTGTCAATAGTTAATTATACAAAACAAGATCATAACGTTTGTGTGAGTTCTCTTATTCAGCACTGTACTTTGATGTGTGCTCAATTTTGCCTCGACAGATGCTCTCGATCTCGCATAGTGCTGATGTTGAAGTATGTTTACGGCACGTGAACACTCTGGCGCCCCGCAGGAGCAGGATAGGGTGGACTCTTCATCTCGTACAATTCAGGCGCTGGTCGTGAAGGTTAGTGTATCGCGTAGGTACTTGGTGTAGTAAGGCAAAGGGGAGTCCGTCGGCTGCTGTTACCACTGGTGTGTGGTAATTCTGCATCGTCGTTTAATTGTGATTGCTTGGGGGCGTCCTTGTTCGTTGGTACCGATGTCCGTCTGGCTGCTACTATGGCCCGAGGTCTCTTAGTTAGCTGTGGACCACAGTAATATATCAATAATAAAACAATGAAGCTTCCTAAAATAGACGAACAACTAACTATGTATGTGTGAGTAGTTATGCTACTACACACTGTATTGTCCAGAGTTGCTTGCAGGGCAGTTTCTCTATTCTTTAAATTATTAAAAATGTCTACTGAATTGTCTATTACTTGTTCTTTAGAAATGTCTTTATGAAAATGAATTAATGACTTGTTATTTAATTTAAAATCAGAAGTTTTACTAAATGACGCTAACACATTTGTAGCTACTACTCGCTTAGCGGCTAACGTAATGGTGATTGTTTTAATGATGCAATTTTCTGAAATCTGTATGATTCCTACATCGTGGATGGAAATTTCTTGTCTCTGACCGTCGCACACAATGGATATTGTCTCTGGATATTTAGTTAAGTATATCCAAGTGTTTGACATCTGAACTTGTTTCCAAATGATATTATTGGTAATATTGAAAGTTTGAGTAGGACAGTCAGTTGTGTTGTGGTTTTTAGTTATTAGTCTAACAATGCAATTTTGATTTAATTGCATGTTCTTAACCGCCACCGGAAAACATATATACTCATTTCGTTTATGTAAACAGTTCTTAAATTCGTCATGAGTAAGCTGAAAATAGCGTTCATTATTATAGTCTATTCCCATGAATATCTGTGGGATATCCATGCTTTCAAATGACCCTTTACTATTTTTCTTGGGTATTGGAGTCACATGTATTAACGTGTATTTTGCTCGAAGGACCAAATGTAAATTCCAGTGGCTCGAAAGACCAAATGTAAAGTTCAGAAGGGACCTTACTTAATTATTCTATGGGAGAGCTGTAGCCTAACACCTAGTTGATACTGCCCTACCAACCCTAGAGCCCTAAACCCTAGCCCTACCTATAGAATGAATATATATAAATATATAATAAATGTCAGGATGTCTGTACCGTGAGACCTACGGGTAGCAGACGGACAGGTGGAAGGATATGGGGGTTTAGAAGGTTGTTCACTGCATCTGCCCGAACTCTTGCAGATATTATGGCGGGGGTGTCTTCGCCACAGTGAAGGAATACTGGCACTTGAGGGAAGTGATAGTCGTAGTCCCAAAATAGAAGTAACTTTATTTACAAATATCTTAATATTATATACAAAATTATATGTCTACGTGTGAATAGTTAATTATACAAAACAAGATCATAACGTTTGTGTGAGTTCTCTTATTCAGCACTGTACTTTGATCTGTGCTCAATTTTGCTTCGACAGATGCTCTCGATCTCCCATAGTGCTGATGTTGAAGTATGTTTACGGCACGTGAACATGAGGTATTATATGTATTTTTAGTAAATTTTTAAAGTTCTTATAGCTTCGCCCTTGGTTCCGACCTCTGGCTCCGGAAATAATACCTAAATATTTTTTGAGGTCTTTTAGGCCTCAAAACGCAAGGAATTTCATCTAAGACTAGTGAAGAGAATAGCACTTATCGGCAAAATTATCGATAAAAAAGTCATCATCTCATTTTCTCAAGATTGATTTTAAGATATTGTACCTAAGAAAACTCAATCATCTCATTGAGTATAATTATAATATTAGATATGTTAGATTAGATTATAGTATATTAAATCACAATTTAAAGCAAAACTCTCATTTAAACACTTATTGAGAGATTCTTGTCAGCTGGTTATTTAATAGGTTCAATTGTTTAAAATCTCAAATACTGCTGCTACATTTATTTATATTGCCATTTGATTAAAAATAATAATTAATATTTTCAAGTTAGTTTTAAGTGTAATGCAACGAGATCTTTTTAATTTACATCACGAAAACCTAAGCGTGATTTAAATTATCGCCCGTATTGCATTTGCAGTTTTTATATTTGTAATGATAGAATAAATAAATAATACATTAAACTCCCGTACTTAGAATACCTAATGTGTACGTAAAGGCGCGTGGTTCCGTATCGATAACAATGACAGCACTAAAGTCTGGCGATCCACTCGCGCGCCTCCCGCGTCCCCCTCAATGCGGCTTTGAGATAACTTCATTGAGCTTTAAAAAAGCCTCAATTCGCACTGTGCAGAAAAAATAAGTTACCAGTGCGTTTGAGGCTTATTTAGACCTCAAACATTTTTTCGGTACCAACGAGCCCGAGTTTTAGGGCCCGAACTGTATAAAATGGTATATTTGTCTTTATCATACGCCATGTGGTTAGACTGTGAGAGCTCCCGCACGAGAGAGAAAACACGAACTTTCAGCCCCGCACTGGCGTCAACTCGTGTTTGAGGTCGATTTGACTCAAGCTGCAGTGAACGTGATAACACCATAAATAATATCTACAACAACTACAAAATGTGTAACAAATGCGAAAGTCTCAAACATGTATTTTCTATTAATATCTTAATTTATGATTATAATTTCTTTTCGTTTCATGCACGACGCCCGTAAAGTTCTGATAAATAAGATTTGAAGTTTTAAATAGAAGGCAAAGTATTTGTAATAAAAGCAGATAGAATATTCACCATTACGACTGTAATCTTGTCCTTTAAAAGTATCCAGATCTCTCAAAACATATTCTACGTAGCATTCTTTATTCATCATATTTATTATTTGCCAGCAAAAAACTTCTCCAGTAAAGATTGATATTTTTTTTTTTGCTATAATATAACCATATGAAATAAAGAAGCATAGCCAACGTTTTGAGCGGCATGTTGATATTCCCGGTCATCTTTAGTTATTTAGAGTTTAGAAATTTAAATTAAAAAAAAGTAAAAAATATTATCACAAAAATATTATTGTCATATTATTTGTTCGCAGAATAAATAAGTTAACGTAACGTAAGTTAACGAAATTCTTTACCAAATTCGCGATATGAAATTCTCATTCCATTTTCACTTATTTACACAAATATTCTCTATTCACTACAGTAAAGCCATCGCGTAAGTACCTACACCGAATTTACAATCGTAATATTATCTTACAAAATATTATAGACTTTGTTTTTACATCATAATTTTACATTTTAATGTTTACGAAACCAAAACCACTGTATAGTAATCTTCTACAACTGTAAAATATTTATGTATGCGGTTTATACCGCAACAATATAACCCATTTACAGCCGTTTTATGTAAAGATGTAATCTACATCTTACATAAAACACGTAATTATTAATGAACTTTATGTGTATCCTTAACACGTGTTGAAAATCATAGATATCACATAGTATAATTTAAATTTATTATGGTCGGTTTTCGATTTCGCCACTTGGTGACCACTAGTACGTACGTACGTTTCAACAGATTTTTATCTATATCTTTTTAGTCATTATTGCTTGTGCAACGTTGATAAATTATTTATAATATAAAGAAAGAACTTATCTATCATTTCGTCATTATCACCCTTATGATGTAATGATAATATACGGGCGCATTTTAAGCGCACAAGTGACCATGTCAGACAAATTGTACTGACTGTAAATTATACCTTATCCGCATACATACGTCACCTACGCTTTAACATTACCATATAGAATGCTTTTGTCTCCACAAATAAATGTATTGGTTGCCTATATTTTCCATAAATGACACATAATCCTAAAATCATTTTAGAAGGTTAAGTTATCTAAGAAAGCTCCAGTTTCTACCGATTGCTAATAAAACACTGCAATAATTATTAACGATAAACAAATTATTAACGATACATAGTTCACAAATACTGGTTTACTGGTGATCTTTTTTTTAAATTGTAGAAGAAATATAGCTAAAAAATTTAAAAAAAAAATAATAACTTTCGCCCACAGTCATTGAACATCTGAGCTTTCGCAGTGGCCGGACTTTATAGTCACGAGCGCAGATGTTTAAATGTTGCTTAAAATATCATCATAGCTGTAAATGGGCCTATGATGATGATATTATCAAACTTTTTGCTTGATGAAAGCTTTTTTTTAGTAAGCGGGATTGTGTAGGGAGTATTCCACTGAATGTAAATTATATGTACTAAATCATTCAATGTGAAAATCCACTCGACTTGAATCTCAGAGCCAAGAATTCCGGATTCCATCGGTGTCTTGGGAATTTATCGTAGTTATTTGCAAATATATTTTTGTGTAATATCGTAAGTTACCTACTTATCCGGGGTCATATACTGGGTTACATTAAGGAAATATGCGGAGTTTGTTACCGTGCTATCAGGCAGGTGAATTAAGCTAACACCAAGAGAATATTAAAGAGGTCGCCTTTAAAATTCTTTTGGTGTAGTTTTTTCTATTTTGTTGTGTTTTTAAAAGTGAATTAGTAAGTTGTTATTAGGTGGACGACTCGTGCTCAAATCGTTGGCAACGCGTTTACCACACGTCGTACACTTTCAACTTACAAATTTGAAAAATTCGCTCATAAAGAACACAACATAAAGCATACGTCCAGTTTAGTGGGAGTCGAGTCGATGTGGAGTCGTTATAATGTGCGAACACCTTAAGGGTCAACTCACACCAAAAGCGCGACGAAGGGCAGCGAAGCGGAGCGCAGTTTATGTGTCATATGAATTTCAACTTTATTTTCATTGCTATAGTACTTATTATCGAATTCTTGCGACTTTTGGAACATTCCAGCGACTTCTCGAGCAGTCGCGGGAATCCGTTTTCTCGTGCGATAATGAGTATTACAGTAATTATTAAAAAGTTGAAATTCATATGACACATAAACTGCGCTCCGCTTCGTTGCCCTTCGCCGCGCTTTTGGTGTGAGTTGACCCTAAGTCTATGTCAAAAATTGTTCAGTGGTATTGAATAACAAATTTGCATGCAAATTCCAAATACTCACATCTATAATAATATTAAGATTACGACGACGAATCATAATATGTGATAGGTATATAAATATTACTTACGAAATATATAAAACAAAATCTCAGTTTGAGAGTGTTTCTCAACAACTTTTAAAGTAATTTAGAATTGTTCGCGCCGCAATTCACTTTCCAGACACTACAACACGCTAAATTAGTTTATTGACACATTCCTATCCGACATGATAAATTGTGTTTTATAAAGAAACTTTTAACTTCACGATGAGCGCAATAAGCCAGAATCAACTTCTATCGATGGAAAATACATGCCAACACAATTTCAAACAAAGTTCTAATCCGCCACTAATCACTTACCTCGAACTTACCTCGAGGTACCACAATTAAGTTATTTTATCACTAATCTTTATTACTCCTCTCAACCACAGGTATATGTATTTTTTTATTTTATAATTAAAATTACAGACCTACAAAAAATACGGACATATTCAATATAAAAGTCTGTTATAGAACTTTAAAAAAAAGTAATGCCAGGATGTTTTTTTTTTTTTTTTTTATGATATAGGAGGGCAAACGAGCAGTCGGAGCCATTTTCGTGACTACCGACGCCCATAGACATCCGCATAGACTTAAATACTTAATAATACACTTTTTTAATAAAGATTTGGCATATCTCACCATCCTCCCGGTGGAACAAGTGATAACACAATCGAACCGAACGAACGAAGATGTAAAGTACACATACGTATATTTCGTTTACCCTATCTCACTCAAAGGGCCACCGGCAACTTCAAACCTTAGTATCACTTCGCCCTGATACTATGTGAGAGAATGCGGCAATAGCACTAAACTCCTACAAAAGTATAGTTAGTAGTATTATATAGATTGATTGATGTCCTCCCAGCCGATTTCGGCTACGGCGGCCGTCTCTATAGAGACGAGCCAGATGCGCAGGACATATTATAGTGCACAAGTACACGCGTGTCTGCACGCGCAGACACAAGTGCACTCTCTATTCCCTCATTCTCGTATTCCGATGGGACGGCAATCCGACACGACCGGTGAGAAATCAGGCGCAAGACCGACGGCTTAACGTGCTCTCCGAGGTACGGGGGTGTACCACCGCCAACTTCCTGATTCCAGACTGTTATTAGAAATTGAAAAATCCAAATAACAATTTTTGGTCCGACCCAGGACCTCACGTCTGTGGTTGAACATGCTTACCACTGGACCACGAGGCAGTCAGGATTATATTATTCTTATATTAGACTGCCGCGTGGTCTAGTGGTATGTTCAACTACAGTCGGGACGTCCCGGGTTCAAATCTGGGGTCGGACCAGAAAGGATTATTGGGATTTTCAAACTCCAGAAAATTGGCGTTGTTTTACTCCTGGACCTCGGAAAGTATGTCAAACCCTCGGTCCTGCGCATTATTTCTCTCCGGTCGTACCCTAAAGAGACGAGATTTTTTTTTTTCGCTGGGGAATGCATTTAGGCATGCTTCCAGGCCGGGGAGGTCCTAGAAGGTATGTGGGACTCGGAAGTCGCTAGATGGATCCCCCTACCCACTAAAACCCAGCGGTGTTCCGTGTCATACGCGAGTTTTCGGTGGCAAACAACCGCGACTCCACAGCGGATACCCTTAAGGGTTCTACTCTGAGTAGTTATAATCCCCTCCTTCCTACGTTGAGGTGTACTGGAACAAGCAGCACACCGACACTCGGGTCATACAGTGCGGACGATGACTTCCCCTGGCCGTCATCCTACGACCCTTCCTGAGCTAGCAGATTTCGGAACCTACGCCTCGGACCACTCAAAGGCGGCTGGCTGTTCGCCTCTCTTCTACGCTCCTCCGCCTCTTTGCAACGCATGGCGCTTTTAGCAAAGGAGTCAACTGCAGACCAAGCTTCTTCACTACCAAGCATTGCACGTATTAGTGCTAGCAATATGAGGTTAGCGCCTATAACGCTGGTAAGAGTAGCGCTTTCTTCTTCCCAGGCAGGGCACACACTCAGAGTGTGACTAGCCGTATCGAGAACGTCGCCACAATGATGGCAGGACGGTGTCAGTTGCCGACTAACTACCCTATTTTGTTTCCCTTCCCTTCCCTTCCCTTCCCTTCCCTTCCCTTCCCTTTCCTTTCCTTTCCTTTCCTTTCTTTTCTTTTCTTTTCTTTTCTTTTCTTTTCTTTTCTTTTCTTTTTTATAATTATTTTTTTTCGCTGGGGAATGCATTTAAGCATGCTTTTTAATAAACGGGTTTCATCATACTAAGTAATGTTTAAAAGTCAGATCAGTTAGGCATTTAAAATGTTTGCCGTGCCCTGAACATACAGCTTAGTTAATATCATTATTAAAGATATTTTTCTTAAATTTTGATTAGAGAACAATCCTTGTAATCCTGCATTTACGATCTAAATCGCTTTTTTTTCAATTGTCATAATATCAAAGAGACTGACTTACGGCAGCTACGAAAAACGAAATAACCGGGATATTTTGGTATAGATTATATTTTAGTGACAACCAGTATACAATATATCGGGAAGCAATGATATTAAATTATTTTTATTGAATTTTTTTTTATTTTAGTTCTGTCTGTGTGACAAAATTCAGTAGAAGTGAAAAATGTACATTTGCTTTTCTTAAAATAGTCATAGCCGCACAATTTATTTCAAAAAATTTAAGGAGACATTTGGAATTCTTTACCTATACTAGGGAATAATCCACTATCGCAACTTATTTTTTTATACGTATGTGATGTGGATTAAGTGTCTCAATAGCAATACTCTAGTGAAACAAGGTTTGAATATTTCATAAGATCTTATATTACATTTATTTAGTTCGTGATGTATTTCTTTATTTTATTATATCTCTTCTCTGACTTAATAATAGTGTAGCATAGTAGCCGTGTAGACGACCTTGTGTTTTAGTGGTAAACATGTTTAGATTTGAGGTTTAAGTCCTGTGTTTAACGAAAAAGTGTATTTAAATGCTTCTATTTCTAATAAAAGGCTGGGATCAAGAAGTTGATGGAAGCTCCCATGCGTACGTTCATCAGCTCACCGAGTACGATAAGCTATTTTCACTCAGATTGTTTCAGCGTAAAGAGAGATGCGAATCCGTCGCGTAACATTTACTTTGGCAATCAGGACTCATCAAGACTATAATAAACGCGACTAGATAACGCTGTGTATTGAACAGCTATTGTGCCGGACCGATGCGGCTGTGTTTAACAATGGCCCATCGATGATCTCAATTAAGATAACTTATAATTAAAAATACCGATTACTATTTATTAAATTATAAACAATAATTGATTTTAGGTAACTAGGGCTCTAAACACTGTTTTATTGAATTTGTATACACTGAAGTACATTTTGAGACAAATTAGTCTTGCCACTTTAGCGTCACAATATTTTATAAAGGTTAATTGATAGCTCGCAAATGACAAGGCTTTTAATACTGTCAAGTTAATTATAGTCCATTATCATCTTAATGTTTTTAAAAAATAAATTTAAAGCTTCGTTTTTATAGTAAAAGGGGACAAAGGACCCTACAATTTAATAGGCCACCGCAAACTCAAAAACTCTATGAAATGCGACAGAATGCTTGTCACTTTGCGGCGGTATCATGTGCGCGAGTCATTTCGGCTGCAATGCATTATGCAGCATAATCTTACTAAACTTTGTAAAACAAGGTTTTGATGAACGGTTTTTACTTTTTGGCTTAGCGGCAAACTTTATTTACGCTCTACTGTAGATCTTTAATAGGGTTTACTTGGTGAACTTTATAGCGGCTACATCGAGTGTTTGTTGAGTATAAATATAGATTCATAATAGTATAGTCTATAGATGGGCAAACGAGTAGTCGGAATATTTTGACGACTACCAACGTCCATAATCTTTCCTCCGTGTGCTGGCAATTGAGGTTTTCAGGACAGGACAGACAGGTGGACAATTTCAACACACAAAAATGCCTTGATGTGTATATCTCTACATTTATAGTTTAATTCTCTACATTAAATCTCTACATTAAATGTATAAAGGAGTATTTATTAGATATTAAATGTATATATCCACTCGATACACAAAGACTAAAATATTTTTTTGTCTTTTTGTATCGAGTGGGCTCCAAAGCGGTTTGACCGATTTTAACCATTCTTTCACTAATAAATATCTACAATACCAAAAAGTAATATTTTTGAACAGGCTTCGAATGCAATAATTTTATTTTTAAGTCCAACGAAAGGCGCACGTGTCGACTAGTGTAGTATAATATGTTGATCTTCGTAAAAACAAATGAATTTACCTGCATAAAAATTAACACCAAGTAAAAAATCTTAATTTGGAACGTGATAACGTATTACAAAGTAAGCTACCGAATATTTCTTCAAGGTTGCTTTTTATTAACGTAAGTAGCCTACCGACACGGCGTGAGTTTAAAGAAAATCGGCGTGTTGTATGAACGTGAATATTAAAAAAGTTTTCATTATTAACCAAAACAAATATGGGAAAGTCGATGTACATATTGCTGTCTAAGGTCGTATAATGAATTTATATTTAAATGGATATGTTATGTATGTATAAAATACATCAATAACGAAACATCCATCGTTAATTTATTTTAACTGAGTTAGGCTCGTCTGTGCAGCTCTTGCTATATATTCCCTTCTTTTCTCCACCAG
>LUGF01025574.1:202194-213608 GCA_001625245.1 Calycopis cecrops
AACCTGAATAGATTTGGATTTATTCTAGCATTCTATTATTCTAGCTATTTTTATCTCGAAAAGCATAAATGCTATAGAAATCTCGGGGCACAACCACAGCCAGTAATAAATATTATTATAATGTATGATCACAATAACAATAACATGTCTGGGATGTTTGTCCGTCAATCACGTCGAAACTACTGAATGTATTTTGATAAAATTTATTATACGGATAGGGTATTAGTTGACATAGATTATAGGATACTTTTTATCCCCTGGGATAAAGCAGGAATCATGAGGTCGGCACGCTACGTGAGCAAAGCCATGGGAAAATTTGAATTTAGGATTTTGTCAATCCTTTACAAAATCAAATGTACTGTAAAGAATTACATTTATCCCCTGGGATAAAGCAAGAATCGTGAGGTTACCGAATGCTACTTAAGTAAAGCCGTGGAAAAATTTTGATTATAATTTTGTCGATATCGAAGCCAAAAATGTAGTTTATAGAAGTCCGGAAGTAGCATGTCCGGGCTAATCTCAAATAGTACTGCATGTATTTACTTCAAATTTTGCATGAATATTACTAACAGGTCTGGTCAACATATAGGCTACATACGCTATCATCTACGGGGAGGAGTTGTGAATCTTTCATTCTGAAGGATTGAGAACCTCAATTTTTAAAGTCCGAAATCCACGCAGGCGAACCACGACCACGTGTTCAACAAGAATATACAATATACACATAATATTTGTCAGGCAGTATCACAACGGAAGAAAAGTTTCTGTCCTAGATATCTTTGTCGTTCTACTCGTAAGTACTGCAAAAAAACATCCATGAAATAATGATAAATATTATCTTTTACAAAATGTGTCAAATTTCCTGTAACACATATCATTTTACATATATATGAATTTCATAATATGAAGTCAATTTAAGTTAGGTTTCGCTTGACTGCAGTTTGTTCATTTATTTTCGTGTTAAGTTGTGCTAAGTCATTTATCAAGTTGCAAGACAAATGTTGTTCTCCGTAACAGCTGCTGCGAACTTAAGGTATTGCTCGGAATATTTTAACATAATTTCTATATATACATACATACATATAAATTAACGGTGGGTACTAAATAATAGTGATAGAAATGTCATGTCATGTTCGTGTAATACATATGTTGTAGTTTTCGAGATTTTAAATTTTTTATTTAATGTTTATTTAGTTACAACTTTTTCTGTGTGTTTTTTTTTGGGTTTTTTTATATTTTGACTTTTATTTCTTATCGGAGTGAAGAGTTGACTACGTTGTCACGGGTGTAGTAGTTCTAAAGGTTAATTTAGTCAGTATGTGTGTGTTTCTAGGTTTAGGTACTTCAAAGCTTAACCGTGCCATCTGACCTCGACATAAATGTAGGTAAAGTATGGGAAGGCCTGAAAGGTTTTATTATACATATATTTAATTACATTTTCAATTAAACAAGGTGTATAGGTGTAAAATTAATTATTAGAATTTCGGTGAATGTCTTTCTCTCTTCTTCTCTCTTCTTCTTACCAAGAGACTCTTTCTTTACTTTCTTGCTTCTACTTTCCCCAATCTGGACTAACGATGTTATGCGACTAATACATTTGGAAAAGTCGCCATGAACTGGTCAAACATGCCGTAGAATAGATAGCTGGCGCGGTAATAATGTTCAAACTGGTGGGTTCCAGACCCGGATTGGACCAAAAACAGGTTTTTCAATTTCTCATGACATTCGGAGTCGGGCATTTGACGATGCTACATAGCTGTGCCTCCAAGAACACATTAAGCCATGGTCCTGCATCTGATTTCTTTCCGAGCGTGATGGACAACTGTCGCCCACAATATGGAAATGACGGAATAATTAGAGTACTCGTACTCTAACACACTTGTACAATATGTCCCGCACAGCCGTTATAGGTCATAGTGTCCGAGATTCGGCTAGGGGGGCATTATTATTATTATTATGACAGATATTATTCAAGCACATAATCAGTGCGCAATATTGGTAGTCTCGTTTTAATAATACAATATAACCATAACTGGAACCATGAACACCAGGAGATGCTACAGGAACTGAGCACGGCCAGTCTTGAGGTTGGACTTCAGATGAATCGGACTAAGACCAAGTTAATGTCAAACAGCACGAAACGTAGGGTCGAGGTAGACGAGCAGATCATACAATACGTCGACGAGTATATCTACCTGGGCCAGATAGCAAGCTTCGAAAACAGGCACGACTGAGAAATCAGCCGCCGTGTCGACCATTCCTGGAAGAGCTACTGGTCCATGAAAGCGTACATGAAGGGCGACCTTCCTATGTCATTAAAACGCAAACTCGTTGACATGTGCATCCTGCCCGTCCTAACCTACGGTGCGCAGATATGGTCGTTGACCGAGCTCCAGAAGTCCAAACTCAAGATTTGTCAGAGGGCAATGGAGTGTAGCATCCTCGGCGTCAAACGCATCGACCGGGTGCGGAATACGACGCTACGCTCAACGACCCGCATCGCAGACGTCGACAGCAAGACCGCCCGGCTGAAGTGGGAGTGGGCTGGTCATGTGTCCAGGATGAACGCCGAGAAGTGGGCCCACATAACATCTCAGTGGGCCCCGGACGGAGCGAGACGCAGAGGACGGCCGAGGAAACGTTGGCGGGACAACCTCGATGCCTTCGACAAAAGCTGGTGGGAAAAGTCAAAAGACCGGGATGTTTGGCGAAGTTTGGTGGAGGCCTTTGCCCAGCAGTGGGACAACATAGGCTGAACAAAAAAAACCATAACTTAGCTCAATATGTCTGAATTTATTTTGTATTAGTAATTTTATATATATTTTTTTATATACTGGTACCTAAATAAATGGAACACGAATACAGGTCCTCTCTTTGTACCTATTAATCTTCCCAATAAATTGTCTTAAGTTATTTAAGTGTAAAACAAAGGAAAGGCTTAGTATCCAATATTCTCATGAGAAATGATAAGGTTTTAATTACAATATATACCTCTAGTTTCAGCAATCTGTCAGGCTTAGTGATTTAATAAGACAAATGAGTTGTCGTCGGAGACGCAATTTATTAAGAACTAGCTTAGCCCAGACTGGTTTTGTTGGGTATTTTTATATAGAAATTCTTACTTTAGGATAAAATGAAGAAATAATTAAAGTATTGTAACTAAAATACAAACATAGCGGAAGAATAGACAATATTGCTAAAACTTAATCCAAGAAAAAGAGAGGAAGGTCAGATGAAATAATAATATATACTGGTAATAAAAATGCTAAACGTAGTACGCAGCTATCTTACAATGTCATGTGCTACGACTTTATTTACTCATTAACTATTTCTCAATCCTAATTACTCACATGACAAGAACAAATGTTGTGGCTACGAGTATCTACTATCTACGTGCACAAGCTATCTACGCGAGTCACTAAGTGCTTTCATATATTTAATATTATTAACGGATTCCATTCATTTTATTAACGGACAGTACTTAGCTTAAAATTCTCGAAACGGAAATAATCAGGAGTTTAATCTTAGACCCAAGATTGCCCATATTCCATCGATTCTCCCGGAATAAAAACTACAATATTATCATTATAAGTTAGTAGAAGAATGATGTATTTTAAAATAAAAAAGCGATGTTATAATGAGGAAATTATGTTTCGATAGAACGGTCTGAATCTAGGTTAGGTTACAAGGGTTAATCATAACCCTTATACAATATGATCAGCATATATCTACAAACATAACCCAGTCGGACTAATAAAACAAAAATCTAAATTATCAATATTTGTTGAATAACGTTTACCTATGGCATTTATTTTATGGCTTATTTTATCACAGCAATTTGCGACTCTTTCACACAAAAAAAAAAGAAAAGTGACCCAATAGCCGGCGTTTAACGGCCGTGCTATTTGTAAGTATGGTTCTAGAAGAGAAGTGCCGATTTATCTTGTCGTACTGATCCTGCTGAGCTGCAGTGCAGCAATTGCACTTATCGTAAAACATACTAACACCCAAATTTAATTATTGGTCAATTTTTTTCACAAACATTGCTAATATCCTCCCCTCTCCTATTTGATTATACCTATTGTAAAAAAAATACTGAACCAAGGATATTATCTACTCAATTATTTGTTAAGGGAAACTATGATGCTATTGCGCGTTAATTAAACTATGTAAACTGGGAGCTGGAATTTTCTTCCAGAGATGTTGATACTGCAGTTGCTTTCTTGCATTCTAGAATTGATGACGTAATTCTCAGATATATACCAATACAAAGTTTCAAAAAAAGTAACTATCCTCGTTGGTTCAATTCACAATTGATTAAATTAACTAAAGCTAAAAAACAAGCGCACTTAGAGTTTAAACAAAGTAGTAATTGGCCAAACAAAGAGAAATTTAAAAACTTGAGACATGATTGTAAAATCTTGTCCGACTTTTTACTTTTTTAAACTACCGATCTCGATTTGAGCATTACATCAAAACCATTCCGAAAAACTTCTGGAAATATGTAAATAGTCTAAAATCTGACAACACATTGCCTTTAACAATGAATTACAACTCCGACTCATTCGATACTGATCAACAAATTTGCGATGCTTTTTCTGATTACTTTTCTTCGGTTTTTGAAACAGATCCGACTCCGGCTCCTGCATTTGATATCACCAAGAAACTTGATATTTCACATATTTCTATGTCCAAAACAGATGTATTTAACGGTATTCTTGGATTAAAAGCAGGCTCAGGAGCTGGTCCGGACGGAATTCCTAGTATCTTTGTAAAAAACTGCGTTTATGCTCTTACTACTCCGCTCTTTTTATTATTCAATAAATCTCTTTCTGAGGGAATTGTTCCTCCCATTTGGGAAGCTAGTAAAATCGTTCCAATCCCCAAAACTAGTAATAAATCAGACATAACTCAATAGCGACTAATATCAATTTTAAATGTCATACCTAAACTCTTTGAATACTTAGTTCATCAAAAAATAGCAAGGGACATTGGAACAATTTTAACGGCTGAACAACATGGCTTCTTTGAACAACGTTCAACTGTGACAAATTTAACTTTGACAAATAAATTCATCTTCACCAACAAAGAAAATCATATTCAAACCGATATAATTTACACCGACCTGGCAAAAGCGTTCGACAAAGTAAAACATCCTTTTCTTTTAATGAAATTAGAACAAATTGGCATTTCAGGTAGCCTTCTTAAATGGTTTGATACTTACTTATCTGACAGAACGCTTTGTGTCAGTGTTAGAGACAAAATTTCGGCATTTAAGTCAGCACCATCGGGTGTCCACCAGGGGCCACACCTAGGTCCTCTCTTTTTTAATGTCTTCATAAACGATTTAGTTCAATCTGTCAAATTTTCAAAAATTTTGTTATTTGCCGATGATGCAAAAATAATGAACTCTATAAAAAATCAAACCGATTGTCGTAATAAAAAACTCCGTTAGTCTTAAGGTTCCGTCCAGATCACTAAGGTCGACCAATCTATTTCTTACTCAGCGCCACAAATCCAATTTCTATAAATATTATACTCTTGAGAGATTATATCAGTTAGGCAACGAGTACAAAGATCGGTTAAACCTTTTTGATCCCTCTTTACCTAGTTTTGTGAGAAGACTGAAAAACACTGTGTTCGATATCTGTACATAGATCTAATTACCATATTATTATTATACTGTAAAAATAAAAGGGTGTATCCCGTTAATAATAAATAAATAAATAAATAAATATTACGGCATGTAATAAACACGAAAATTATTTAATTTACAAAAGCTAAGAGCCGCCATATTCATAAACCTAATTACCACATTCCAGCACTGAGACGAGCTAAAAGCTTTCATTACGTTTTACATCATTTAAGGCACTAAGCACTCAGGAAACGTTTGGCACACACATTCTGAAAACTACTTCCTTTAATGGTATATTTAGTAAGCTAATTTATATCACTAACGATAAAAAAAAAACGTTCGTTATTAGATTCCGCGTATTATTCTTTTAAGGCGTAAAAAAGTTCTAAATAAGGCGAAAGTGATCTTGTTGTATCTCGAAAAAATGCGAATAAGGTGTCGTATTTTTTCGAGATACGACAAGATCGCTTTCCTGCGTTTATATGTTGATGAGCCGCTACATTGTCTATATCTACGTTAGAGTGAAATAGAAATATAATTCAAATGTTTGTCATCGAATAAATGCGAATAAGGTTTCGCATTTTTTCGAGATACGACAAGATCGCTTTACTGCGTCGATATAGAGATGGTCCGCTGGTCGCCCCATGCAATTATATTTCAAAAGCGAAAGATTCAATATGTCATAAATATTGTAGTCTCAATCCAGTACTTAGACTACTCAATAATCGATATATAGGTAAATTGGTGTATCTTGGCAATGAGATTTATATAAACAATGTAAATGTTACCTGCAAATTAAAGAATCTGGTAATTAGCTTTTTTTCTCTAAATTTTATTATATCAACTATTAATTAATTTAGAAGTTTACAGATTACCTATGGTTAGATTATCTGTAAACAATTAACGGCGCTAAATTGTAATGTTTATGTTGGAACAATGTGTTTAAATATTTTCAATTTACTTACAACTCTAAGTATTATGAAACTACTGCTAAAGCTTTTTATAGTACGAGGGCGGTTTTCGTGACATTTTTTTTATAGCATAAGGGGGTAAACAAGCAATCGGAGCATTTTGATGACTACCGACGCCCATGAACGTTCGCATGATAGTTACGTAGATGCATTGCCCTCCTATTACCCCCCTTCAATGAGCCACCGGGTATGCAAAAGAGCAGTCGGAAACTTTTACTACTAAACTTGTAAAAACACATTTGAGTTTGATTGTTGTGTAAGGTCAAACAGGAATAGCTTGTCGGATATTTATATTATATATTATGTTGACAACATTGGGCGAAAGATTGTCTAAGTCACAAAGTGCAAACTCTTGTGACCGGTAATCATAGTTTGCGAGCAAAAAAGAGGATTAAATATAGGTTATAGTGAATTTTAACAAAACCGGAATCAAAATTTCTAAGGCGTAGCTATAAATAAAAAGTTTCCGACTGCTCTTTTGCATACCCGGTGGCTCATTGAAGTATTTGTATACACCCACAGCGCTGCAGCGCTTTTGGTCACATTTCTCATTTGCAAGCGACGGATATAAATTATGTTGGGCCATAAATTTCGGGAGTAAAGGGAAATTTTGATGCGAATAATCTGACGGTTTTGAATAATAACTTTTATGAATTCAAGACTAATTGCGTGGTTGTCAAATTATACAATATGATATGTTGTGGATGCCACTTAGAAAACGAGCAATCGGAGCGATTTAGTGACTACTAACGCCCATTGACATCCACAATACAGATACGTTGCCCGCCTTATCTCCATTCTCCCAATTGACAACTATTTGATTAGAAACTATGTGAAACGCGACAATTTATTCTATCTTATTAATATTATAAATGCGAAAGTTTGTATGTTTGTTACTCCTTCACGCAAAAACTGCTGAATCAATTCGCTTGAAATTTGGCACACAAATAGAGAGTAACTTTATCCCGATTCCGAATTTCCGAAATTATTCCTGTGGGGTTTACGGCGGATGAAACCGTGGGGTGCAGCTATGTTTCATATTTTTATAGCTAGCTAAATTTTAGCTTTCGATATTCAGTTTTTATCTAATCTAAAAACTTAAGCTAATATTGGTAAAAGAAAATAAAATTTGTTCTTTCTAGATACAATTAAATAGGTAAGGAAATTTTATATTTAAACAATTGATTATTATCAAACAGAAGATTTAAAATATTAAGAAACTCCATTAAAATACGATTTTCTTCAAATACCTATTCCGAAAACTCCTTGAATGCTGAACGCATCAACAAAATAAATGACTGAAATACTTCTCTCTATACGGCCTTAAACACAAATACATTTTGGTCATAGCAAATTACTACTCACTGGCCCTTTCTTGATTACCGAATGCCAACTCATTCAGAGTCTATTAAAAAGATTGATTGTAGCTTCAATGCTTGCAGACCAAAGCTTAGATATTTTTGCTACATTTAGGGGAGTTATACTCTGAACCCAAGGCTACTTTTTAGACAAAATGATTCTATAAAAAACCGGATTCTTTGTCTTTATTACATATTATATAACATCTAGACTCGCGGCAGTGTTTCAAGCCAAAGTTCAAAGTTCAGCGCCGAGTGTGATGCCACTTTTGACCCCTCCATAACTCAAAACCTATTTAACGTAAACACATGAAAATACGTGTGTTTAATTATGTCTATAAGGACAACTAGAAGCCCGAATTTTATGAGACTAGCTCAAAAGGTTTATAAAGATACGAAGGTCCAAATGTCGTAAATTTTATCACTGTCTAAGGTACCTAAAGGTTCCAGAAAACCTAGAAAGATAAAATTTGGAACCCAGCTCAGCCATTGCGTGCAAACGTAAAAAAAGTCTGAAAAAAAATTATAAAATAGGGGGTCCATATACAAAAAAAAAGTTTTTTAATTGTAGCATTGGAACCGTTACAAGCAGATATATGAAACTATCCAAATATATGTATCTCCATAGGGGTCCCATACAAAAAACTGGCAGTTAGTTAGATCACTATAGTAGTGCCCAAGGTTCGTTTCTCTAATTTCTTTTGAAAGTAAGAAACAATATTTTAAGATATTGTTAGTTCGAATTCTTTGTACTTACAAGAAAGTCCAATGTGTATGTATACCAAGATCAATACCTGCATAGTTTTCTTTACAAATAGTAATGATATCCCACCAAAACCATAAATGTAAAACAGGAGAACTAAGTTCAATACAAAAACTATGCTTGGCTATGGGCTTCGCCGCAATAAGAATGGAGATCCAAATGAGTGCCAAGTTCTGTACAAAATCCAAACATGCATTTATAGAAACAAAATAACATTATGAACAAGTATGAAACTCTATTTCTTTTTTTTATTGGACAACTTTAACAATGGCTGGTATTTAAAATGTGGGATCTTATAGTAGTATAGTTTATTGAGTAGACACCCACTGAGGACGGAATTTTGGAAATTCTACCCCTAAGGGGGTGAAAGGGTGAAGGTTTGTATGACAGTCCTTATCAATGGGCTATTGATTAACCCCCGAGATATATTAAATTATTGATATTATTACCATTAAAGTTTCTTAAAAAAAGAACGATGCCAAAATTATTTGCAAAATCTAGTTAGTTCATTAATATCTGATACCGTATCAAAGGAAATAGCTCGATCTAAGTAACAATGGTAATTATTTTCGATAAGCCGATTACCTATAACAAAAGTCTGGAGGAAATTTCGATATTTAAACTTAAGTACCAAATAACAATAGATGCCAAAATTCTATCTTTGAAATAAAAAATTTTGCGAATAATTAATTAAATGTGTAACGATTCTTACAGTCGTAAAAAGGCGGTCCAATTTTTCATGTTTTCGTTTGTATCTCGTAAACGCTCTATACTGTTAAAAGCCGAGATTATAACTTTAATATTCCGTAATAAAAAACCATAACGTAACAAATTCTAAACGAAATGAAGATGGCCCTATTTATTGCTTACGGGAATAATTTAAAATTGGGGAACGGGTCACGATGATGCACTCTGCAAAATATTATACGTTACCATTTGTTGTCTGAATGGGTCATACTGACCTTACTTTAAAACAAAATTATGGGATTGCTGATGGGTCACTTTGGAGCCATTAATTTATACGTATGTATATATTATGATATAAATTATATTGAAATATTCCGTACAATGTGTAAAGTTCGCAGCAAATGACAACACATGAGGTAGTGCCTTGAGCCACATATAATTCACGTATAATCATCATTTAGTGGTACTATCGTATTTAAGAACGCCATATAACAATGGGATCGTTAAATATTTATCACCGCAAGCTTCTGAGACTTAAAACAAAGAATTACATACAGCCTAAATAATCAGTAACAAACCCCAACGTAGAGTATAGGAAACCATAGAAAATCATCTCATTTTCATAAATACCGTCCACAGGGAAGGGTGCCTAACTACTCTCGTTACATCACTCCTGTTAACTTTCTATTGGTACACGAGGATAGGCGAACTTAGGTCACAACAATTTACGATCTCTATTTCGAGGTTTACTATTTATTTTCGAGGGTTCGTTTTAAATTTTAAGCAATCATCACTACAATAGTGAGGATTGCTTAAAATTTGAAACTGTTTTATTGAGGTTTTAAGGATCTTTTTTTGTGGGATAGGGAGCAAACGAACCGTGGGAGCCATTTTCATGACCACCGACGCCCATAAAAATCCGCATTGATGCTGTACAGATGTGCTGCCCTCCTTTCTCCTCCAACCTCCTAATAAATAGAGGTTTTTATAGATCTATAATATCGACGCTGGAAAGCAATCATTTGATTCAGAAAAAATATCACATTTAATGGTCTCTATTTGAATTTTCTACGACTGTTCTTTTGTTCAGATACGACTTTGATTTTTGCATAAAAATTTTGAATTCAATACGAAAAAATGTTGTAAGTTAAACAAAATCCTGTTTGATTATGTTATATTTCATACTAGCTGGTGCCTGCGGCTTCGTCGCGTAGCGTAGTAATATTCTAATCAAAGTGATTTGTTATTGTTTGGTTGCTGTGTGCCGAAATTTCGATTTTCCGTAGGAATAAGCGATTTTAAGTATCAGTAAAAACTGTTTTTGATGATGAGCAGGCTTTGTATTTATGCAACACAAAAAGTTTCAGTCGAATCCATCCAGCAGATTCGGAGATTAGCCCTGACAAATAGACAAACGGACAAACAGAGAGCCAAAAAAATTAAAAAGCATAGAAAAGTGTTCTTATAGTAGTTTTTCGTAAATATATTCAATGTACAGACACACGAATTTTACTGTTTTATTATATGTATAGATGTTATATTACATACAACAAAATTACTGAGATTAGAGACAAAATTATTAAGATTATTCATGCATACATCTGTAGTTTCCAGGAAGGTTGTGCTGCAAGGCTTTTGTGGCTTACGCTCGTTTAAACCATTTCCCGTTGAACCAAATGTCCATCATTTAGTCTGCGGTTTGCCTCAAAAGCTCTCGACACTAACCCTAACTCGTTGTCGAAAGTACACGTTTGCATGAACTATATCAAAATATAGTTCAACAAAGCTGCTTATATAACATTTGATTTTACTTTCTTGGAAAATTTTCAGCTTATTTAACTAACAATACTATTCCCTTTTTTGAATTCCCTCAATAGGTTCCACAAGAGTCGAAGACAGTTAAAGTTGTTATCTCTTGTTCACATCATACCATCTTAAAAGTTAACTCTATGCTATTTCGTTTCGTGCCTCGTTTGGAAGTACCTATGGGGTGAAGGGCA
>LUGF01025574.1:222547-235697 GCA_001625245.1 Calycopis cecrops
AATATCAATACAATTGTGTCTTCTGGAAATTTTATTGTAAAAGTTTGGTATGAATGTTGTAATACATATTTAAATAATAATGTCATATATATATAGTTAGTAACTAATACATAATATTTTAATAAGTATCTACAAAAAATGGTAATACTAACAATAGCAATTTGCACACTAACATAGTAGAATATGTGAAACTGTATAATATGAAGAACTATGTACACCATATTCTGGCAAATAAAGATTATTATTATTATTATTATTATTATATAATATTATATTTCAGTTAAAACACTTTATAACATAGGCTGATATATTAAAGCCAAGCTATGACTTGGCTAGTTCTAGTAATCGGTTGAAAAGTAAAAAAAATACACGAAGAATACCATTATCACCATCATCTTTTGAACATTCTAGAGCCTCATTACTTTAAATGTCTACCATATCCTCAAGAGCGTTCATTTTACCTCATACGGTCGGAGGAAAATTTAGACTACTTAATAGTAATGGGGCGTCTTTGGGTTTCGCTCATCTCCGCACATATTTCGCTTTCATCGTACGTTGCCTAATGGATGTGATCTTTATGAACTTATTTTTAAAATATTTGTACCTTTCATTATTTTTATTATAGTGGGTAATCCTCATGGCTAGCAGCTGTCCGAGGTAGCAGCTGGGTTATGTCGGTCTCTCACTGGCTTGCTAACTACATGTACCTCGCGAACCTTTTAAATTACGGCGTATAAAAATATTTTAAAAAATGAACAAAATATTCAACATAATTTTTACTTTATACGATATTAAATAATATTCATTATTCAGTTCAAACGTTATTTAGAATGACGCCTAAATAATCTTCGTTTAGTGGCCCAATTAATAACTAATTGTGATAATGATATATTTCCATATCCATAAATTTATTTTGCGTATTTAGCATTATGTGAATTATTAGTACGACATCGACATTTTCGGATAAATAATGCACCGGTCTCGTTATGATTATCCTTAGTGATACGGAGACCAATTAATTTTCTCGTTAGATAAGCGTATAACATTATGAACTATATACACTTATATAGTCAGATATGTATTACCAACTATTTGAGCACGTGTTAGATGTATTTCTCAGATATTCTGGACTAATTCCATTGTAATGTAATAACATTGCCTATTACAGAAAATAAAAAATGATCAATGTCCTAAAATATAAGAAAATGAATAATGTAAATGTCCTGTTCCAATGGGACCGTCGACCAACCCGACTGGAGAGCAACCAGATGCAGAATAACCAGCTTAACATGCTGTTAGAGGCATTCGTGTCAGATGGGGTATAACATATTAATCGATGATGGGAAGTTCACTCGACCCGGGACTCAAACACAGGAAGGACGTAACGACTGTAGTCGACCATGCTTATAAGGGCCCGAGGTACAAACATTAAAATGTAATATAACACGGTACCCAAATACTGGAATTCAAATTTAACAAATTATAATTTAAATTCTTCCGGATACTTTGTGTTTACAAAGCCGAAGATTAATTAAGTTCAAGTTGTAAGTAAAAAAAAAACCTAAACACTGAAAAGAGTTCATCTTTCCTTTTTTAAATCTGTCAATAGTAAATAAGTTGTAATTGATGGCTTTTACCCCTGCTGGATTGTTTAATAAATGCAAATGCCGTCTTCTTTACTTTATTAAATACAAACCTGTAATGAAAATATTATATTTTTTCTAAGTGACATCGCGAGCGAACCTGAGTGGGTTTGGAGTTTGTATTTAACATAGCTTCCTATTCATTTTAAAAATTCTTATATATTTTGGGGCGACTTCAAAACGGGGATCGTGATTCATATGTTTTTATAGGGTAAAATCTCATAAATTCATGAATTAATAACAAATTTTAATATGTTTCTTAAATTGTAGGTATTGCTCTAGATACTAGACAGTATCGGTTTGTTGAATCTTTCAACATTATAAACTTCTTATTATATTATAAGAAGATGCTGCTACGTTGCCGTGGTAAGGAGGCTTGCATGCCTCTGTGATCCCAAGGCTATCCCGGATAGGACTACACATACTGGACAGGCTGGGGGGGAGATGCCAGAAAAAGAGCAGCTCGCCTCCACCCTTCCCTCTGAATCAGCAGAGGGCGACGTTTATTGGGACGACTGGTGAGTCCGATTCAGACGCAATGGCGTGCTCCTTTGGAGCGCTGTTGGAGTACTTCTTTGTAGTAGGAACTGTTCAGAGGCAGCTGAATAGCCTTACCTCCTAGGTAGGTACCACGTAAATGCCACCTTTGCGTCAACAAAAAAATCCCTGCTGTGATATGTCGTGCCGGTCCGTTTTCACTGCAACACAGCAATCTACACAACTAGTAACACCACATTATTAGTAAAGTTTGTTAGTCCGATAACTGTAACCCCCTAATATTGCGATATTGTAGTTTCAATTTGTAATTAAACAATAATAATGTAATGTTTGAACTTCAGAAAATGTATTTATGGAAACACTTTGAGGAAAGAGTTCCCGTCCGAGTAGAGCTCTAAAAATGCTTAGATCAGCGCTCTGTAATGAATATTTGTTTCAAAATATTTGAATAGGTCTCCAACATTGTTTGTGCAATGGTACCCTTGATATTTGCAAATGGGCTTTCTATATATTATCACGTAACCGTACGTGGCTACAGCAATTTACTTTTACTTTATGTTATATAAATGAGAGCTCCAGTGTCACTGAATAATTAAAATATAAGTTAGTTACAAGGCATCAACTGTGAAATAGGTAATATAATATATTAGTATTATTAGCCGTGCCTGTGCCACATTACACACGCGTAATCAAGGAAACATTAATCTCTTTAGGGATATAAATTATTTCTATATTATTCCAGATGGTATTGATCCATAACTATGCAATACAGAATGTTAAGATCGACCCCGCAGTTCCAGTATCCACAAGGAACTGATGCTGCTCACATCAACAAGTTTTAATACTTACAATTTTTTACACTAGTAAAGGTACATTTATTACTAAAGCGTTGCAAATAATTGTGACCCAAAATGGAGTCCTTTGTTCATCACTCAGACGTTACAACAACACTTTAACCTCACAGCTGAAAGGTACAATTTACATACCACGCTACTGCTGCCCGATGTCCGCTTCATTTTACTTTTTGTTCAATTTCAATTCATGAATGTAGTTCATTTGAATATCTTGAAATGTAGGAAAGGAATTCCAATCTATAATCTAATGTAATTAATTATTTTTTTAATGTTGTTGACCTATTATTTTACTAAGCCAGTTTTTTCTTGAACATGCTCGTTTTTGGTCTTACGTGTCTGTTATAGTAATACTTGAACTCAATTATATATGCTGCTATAGCTGCGCCCCGCGGTTTCACCCGTGTCAATTTCGATCCCATGGCATCCCATAGGAACATTTTTTCGGAATAAAAACTATCATATAATATGTTAATCCAAGTTACTCTCTATATGTGTGCCAAATTTCATGAAAATCGGTTCAGCAGTTTTTGCGTGAAGAAGTAACAAACAAACAAACATACAAACTTTCGCATTTATAATAATATAATTAATAGGATAGAATAGAATTAAAGAAAGTTACATATCTATGCAAAACAACTAAAATTGGTATTAGCTTATGAGATTAGCCAGGACAAACACAGCTACACGAGATAGTAGGATGTTTGGTGTTAATTGAAAGAACATATTCAGCAGTGAACCTATAAAATCTGAAAGAAGATAATAATGACGAGAATTATGTCGGATGGCTAACTGTTTCAAAAGAATGTTACCTAGTAATATTCATATTTTTTAAACTGTTCCGATGCAGCTACACTGCAACGAGCAATTGTGAAGAAAAGAGGATTTCAAACACAAAGACGCCGTGACACGAAATAATATAAGATAATTTTGGGTTCGTGTGGCTTGGCTTCATTGGCATCATGTGGCTTTAAAAATCTTTCCTAACTGGCAATTAAACTCTCGTTAGAAAGATGAAATCCTAATGGACCTATAAAAGAAATTTTGAAATCATTATTCCAATTTTTTTCTCAAAATTGATATTTAATCATTGTTTATATTACCTATCCTATTAATATTATAAATGCGAAAGTTTGTATGTTTGTTTGTTTGTCATTCCTTCACGAAAAAGCTGCTGAACCGATTTTAAATTTGGCTCACACATAGAGATGATGGGGAACATGGATTAACACAAGATAGTTTTTATCTTAATCTTTACTATGGGACGCCATTGGATGATTATTCACGGGATCTAAATTTACGCGGGTGAAACAGTGGGGCAGATTTCATAATAAAAATAACTCGTAATTATCCAAGGCGAACAAAATTGCATTTAAATTCTCGAAACTCTCTTAATTATGTTCGAAATTGTTAGCGACATAAGACTGTTAGCAGTGACATTTCTATTTGCCTATGGGTAAAGTTCAAGAGGGTCTGCCCACAAGGTTCAATATTTGATTAGTACCTAAGTTTGAAATGTTTCAAAGAGAGAGACGCTCTTTGACAAACACATTTTAAATCACTGTCGTCCATTCATTTGAAATAACTCTCTTAAGTACTCTCTCATTGCGTTTTGTTCATTAAAAATTAAAATAATTTATTTTACATATTTACTAGCTGCGCTCCGCTGTCTCACCTGCTTACGCTTCGATCCTGTGTAAATATCGGGATGAAAAATAGATTCTCAGACCTACCTGGTATGCACACAAAATTTCATGAGAATCGGTCCAGCCGTATCGGAGGAGTATGGTAACTAAAATTGTGAAACGAGAGTTTTATATATACAGGGTTAAATGTAATTAACGCAAGACTTCTTGCAAGCAGCATGTCTACATCAATACCAACAACATTTGTTCTACGACTTTTTACGAATCTAGATAAATAACACAAAAAAAATAAAAACAAAAAATGTTTGCACCCTCTGTTATTTATAACACTGTATCTTGTAAGAATGACGCGCGGGAGCCCCTATCTTGCCGCGCGCGTTTCCCGCGCTATTTTCTTAGCCGCATGCAGACTAAATGATAGTTCAGAGGCAATATATTAATTTTGTATGGGAATATTAAAATTTTAAAAACTATTAATTTTCAAAAGTCGTAGAACAAATGTTGTTGGTATTGATGTAGACATGCTGCCTGCAAGAAGTCTTGCGTTAATTACATTTAACCCTATATATATAGAGAATAAGTTTAATATTTTTACACACCACATGAAATACGAGAAAAAAAAATTGGAATTAATAATTTTAATAACAGAGAAAAGTAGGTACATTGAACATAAATAGGCATACAGTTATGGATAAATCGGACAACAATTATATTTTCATTGTTGTCTGATTTGAATTTTATGAGTTAGTAATTTTTTATTTACTTATTTACTGACAATTAAATCACTAACGACGAATATTATATTACACAAGAATGCATGGTAACGAAGCTAAACCAAAGAAAAGAGTGCGCAAATTGCTTAGCTTATTAAAGTCTGTAATCTGTAAATTTAACAAATTTGCCTTTTTCATACAAATATCTTTCACTTGCATTGTATATTTATAGATCCCATTATTAATTTTGTTATTGCACGGCTACGTATCTAAATACATAAGCTCTTATTTTGAATAGCTACAACCCAAGGAAAAAGATAAAGTAAAACTTAAGTTGTCAACAAACAACTTTTAACTTATATATTTGACAGAATTGAAATGTTTATAAAATAAAATGGTCCAAAACTACTGAATGTTCACATTTATTCAGTAACGTTGGTAATAATCGCTGTCGAACCACTTTATACTTCCAAACACGCCTTGTAAACTTCCTGTTCATTTGTTCATGTAAATAACTTAGGACACAGTAAGTTAGGATTTCCAGGCTGCGCAGCCACGTCTAGCTTGTGCGCGGCATTTAGTATTCCATTAATGTTATGCCATCATATCATGTCATGTTGATTATATTGCCATATCTCCTAAATTAACATCATTCTCAATATTTCAATTTCATTTTGTGTCATTAGAAACTAAAGTATCGTCAGCGGTCAACGGTAAAAATACATTTCAGAGATTAAGGACAAGACTTCTTTTTAAGAACATGCGATGATAGGGCATATGTGTTATGAACAATTGAACATACGCCCATAGATTAGAGGTGCGAAGATTATATTCAAAATCGTATACATTACCATCTGTGTATATAAAATTCTCATATCCCAATGTTAGTTACCATGCTCCTCCGAAACGGCTCGACCGACTCTCATGAAATTTTGTGTGCCTATTGGGTAGATCTGTATCTGTGTAGAATCGGCCAACATCTATTTATCGTCTCGATATTTCCACGAGATCGAAACTTACGCAGGTAAAACTTCGGTGCGCAGCTAGTTATATGTAATTAACTAAGATAAATAAACTATTACTTAATACGATATGTTGTTATAATTTTCTTTTCGCATAATGTAAAATTATTGGAAATATATAAATTGCATAACGAATTGAAAATATGTTATATCAACTAATTACAATAACGAAATACAATACTAGCATAGATATTGTGGCGACTGGTGCATTTTAGTTTATTGTTCTTAGAAATTTCAATACCTCCTTCCATTAGCTAGATTACAGCTACTACTAATGTCTTTGACTCATTAGTAAGACGGAATCTTTGAAGGAAGATCCCGCTTATGAAATGTGTCTGATTATAATATTATGTTAGTAGATAGGATGGATATAATTGTAAGTATTTAAACTATCCTTTCTCCTTAATTTCATAAGACGAAGAAGTCGCAAATAAAATAAATGTTTAATATAAATTTAGGAAAATTTATAGGAATATTTTAGAATAGCTGGGTTTTGCCTAGATTGAATAATCAGATGAAAGGCAGACTTTCCTGAATTAATTGATCAAGGAAATATGAAATTTAGAGGAATGGGTTTACAATGAAATTATATGAGATGACAAGTACCTACCTTACGTAAAAAAATTGAATAGATATTTTCTGCTTATGTCAGTATAATATATTTATTTTTTTATTTATAATTTTCATTAAATTTTTTATCCTATTTACTAAATACAGCACAGTACCAGGAATGCTTGTCTATTTGGGAATGAGTAGTATTAGTATTTTTTGCGTTAGCAGTGTTTGTATTTTTTACATTTTGAGGCAGTTTTATGCTTTCATTTCTATCTTGGCTTCTATAACTTTCGATAGAAGTGAAAATTTAAAATTATCTGAAAATGCTAAACGTAGCGGACTGAAAACTTGAAGCAGCTACGAGGCGAAAGCGCTGCGTAGAAAGCACAAGCATATTTACTGAAATTCTGCTGCTGAACTCGTAATATTTTCCCATGTCCCATTTAGTAAGCGGTAGTGCCACACTGCATGCTTGCATGCAGTCGAATTGGGCCGGCACGACCGGGGAGGTACCTCTCGCTTACACGAGACTGGCGTAAAGTGACAGCTGTGCTGTCGCGTTTCCTGCGGTGTATAAGTAGCCGGTGGTCCACGGAGGTGGGAGGAGAAAGGAGGGCAGCGCATCTGTATAGCCTCTATGCGGATGTTTGTGGGCGTCGGTAGTCATGAAAATGGCTCCGGCTGCTCTTTTGCCCTCCTATATCATAAAAAAAAAATGTCGTTTCAACACATTGCAAAAGTAACGTTTAAAGAAAGTTAAAACGAAATACCTTTTCATAGGTTTTGATATCATTCAACGTTTCAAACATTAATAATGCAAACCGTGTTTTTATCAATGTCTGAATGTGAAAAGTCGCATAATAGGGAATATGCGTATGATTCAAATAATGATATTTTTTTTTATGTAAAGTCTTTTCCTGTAGATGTGCGTACGTATTAATATTTTTTGTATAATTTTGTTTTCAATCAGAAAATAATTATTGATAAGTGCAAAAATTGTGCGGGAAGCTTGAATTAGGTGAAACGCACGCCATTGGTCGGAATGAATTGTGACGTCAAATATCATAATAATGTCATTGTCAAAGAGCATTGGAGCATTGCCATTGGTGGTTGTTATGATGCGTGACGTCATGTCAGCGCGGCAAAATGGCGATCGTTTAAAACGCTGTTACTTAATATTGTTTGATCAGCGCTGGTATTTTTTTTACATTAATGTAATTATGTAAATTATCATTTAAAAATATAAAAAAATACATGCATATTCCCTATTGAAAAATGGCACACGGTTACTATATTGTCACTTGATAAAAATATTTATAATTAATAAGGATATTTCTAAATCATTTTCAACGTTCAATATACTCTTAAAATTAATAAAATCTTGTATGAAATTCGTGACATATCACATTTTCTTTGACAGCTGTAAGGATCAAGATTTTTTATCGAATACACGCTCGTTTCTCGCTTTAACAAAAACCGGTTGAGTGAAAATTGTAAATTCTCGGTTTGGATAAAAGCCAAGACGATTTGGAGCCTTCCAAGTGTTTCGAGCTTATACTCTACACCTCCGAGTACTACGAAAGGGAAGCTTACAATCGATCAAATTTATTTTATTTTAAGTGTGGAAAATGAAACTTTGTTGTTTGTCTGTCATTTTGTATTTCTCAGTAAAAACGAGGCAAAACCAGATGAATAAATCTAAAATTAATATCGAATCCTGAGGTCTGAAATATATTTTTCGTAGCATAATATCTGGAAGCACACAAAACAATAGACTTGTAAGTCAATGAAGAGAGCCATTTATGGGCAAATTTTGACGATCGCACATTCATTAAAGAGTAATAGGGTTAATCTTTGACCATGTTGAAAATCATGAAATATGGGAAGTGTTAAGAACATACAATAAAATATAAGATAAAAGTCTGTGTTTTTTTAAATAATGATTATATCAATAAAATAATTGCATCGATTTAATAGAAGTTTTATTCATACAAAATTTGTAATTTCTGCAAATTTCATGAGTTCCAAAGTCTAAAATTTTCATGAGATGTCGTCATGTTTGTAACCTCGTTGTTACTGAACCCTTGGTGAATGACTCGCTCTCGAACGTTTTTTTTTTTGTGTCCGAGTTTCTCTGTAAGTTATTTTGTCATCGTTCCCGATCGTCCGTCGCCCGTCTTCCTACCCGATTTCGGCTTCGATGGGCCATCTCTATAAAAACGAGCCGTCTACACGGGACATATTATAGCGCATAAGTATTCCCGCAGACACAAGTGCTCTCTATTGCCTCATTGTCCTATTCAATCAAATCGGGCTCAGTACTGGACACGTTAGAACACGTTAGCAAAATAACGTGTTCTCTGAGGCATGGGAATATACCACCGCCAACTTCCTTACACCGAGACCGATCTGTTATTAGAAATTCAATAAAATATAAAACCTATTGGTCAGATCCGGGATTCGAACCCACGACCTCATGACTAGCATTTAAACTTTAAAATAATCGGTCAATGTATTTTTTCATTGTTAAATATTTTTAAATAGATAATTAATATTTAAACAATAAAGGTACATTAATAGTATTCTGAAAAATTATAAAGACAAATTAGATTATTGAAATCGTTACTTAAATTTGACTATTCGATTTCTTACCTAATGTAATTGTCCAAATATCCTGTAGGACTTCGTATCATGAGAACTTATAACCAAACGATTTGTCCTCATTTTTAAGACTACCTATAATATACAAAACCAATAAATATAAACAATATACATTATACAGTGTGTGGACACTGCTTAGCGCTGCCTTTATAGCTTCGACAGTGGAAGCCTTAGTCAATTGTTCAGTGACACCGGAGCTCCCACTGAGATAAAATTATGTAAATTGCTTTCACCAGGCACGGATACGTGATATGTGGAAAGCTGACCTGAAACTTCTATGATACTGTTGCACAACCAATGTTGGACGTCCTGGATCTATTCAAATATTTTAACCAAATGCGCGTCATGCATTTTTGTAACAGGTATAAGTATTCGGCATGCATGTTTGCATGCAACGGAATTGGGCCGGCACGACCGGGGAGATACCCATCGCTTACACGAGACTGACATAAAGTGACAACTGTCCCCCTCGACCGATCTCTACCTTGTCGCGGTGAGGGGGCTTAGTAGCCGTGGTTTGAGCCTGCCTCCCACGGTGAACTAAGAGGGATCCCGGGTGCGGACGCGTCGGGTGGGCTTTGCCGAGGCCCGCTCTGGATGCGTCCAATGAGGAGGGGTCGCGGGAGGAGAGGTGTCTCGGTGTGTCGTTGCTGTGCACCCTATCTCCCGTGACCGAACGGGGGCGCACCGTCTGTTGCGTTGGCGGTGGGGCCGCAGAGGAAGAGGAGATGCGGTGTGTCGTTGCCGTCCTCCCTGTCCTCTGCGGCCGTTTGACGGTTGGTCCGCCTCCCCGCGGATGGGACCGGCCAGTGCCGGAAGTCCTCCACCCGTCCCTCTGAATCAGCAGATGGCGGCGTGGATTCGGACGACCGGCGAGGTGTGCTCCGTTAGAGCATTGGGAGCAGGGGTTAGGATGAGAACCTGACCCCATTGCACGATTCCATCGTGGAGTAAGGGACTGTTCAAAGGCAGCCGGACAGTCCCTGGGGAGGAAGAGTCTGGCCTTCTCACCGAGGCCAGCCTGTCGCTGGAGGCTCCCTGTTGCTTTTAGAGCCGGGGCCCTCCAATCATAGCGGCTGAAGGCACCCGCAGGAGTTTAGTCGGTAGGGGCGTACCAAACGCCGAGCCCGACACAGGCCCGGTTTCAGAGCCACCCAGGCTCCCGGGTATCGTGCGTAAATGCATTCCCTTGCGAAAACAAAAAAAAAATGTGACAACTGTGCTGTTTCGATTCGTGCGATGTGTAACTAGCCGGTGGACTGTGAAGGTGGGAGGAGAAAGGCACCACGTCTGTATCGCCTCTATGCGGATGCCTATGGGCGTCGGTAATCATAAAAATGGCTCCGACTGCTCGTTTGCCCGCTTGTACCATAAAAAAAATAATACCGAAAAACCAGTTACTCCATAAACTAATACCTACCAACTGAAATTGGGTTTTTTCACTCCTGTACAATAATGCATTTAAATTGAATTTCGCTGGCATGACTGTGGCGGTATCTCTTGTCCACTATATTATACCTCCTTAAAAGTGCTATACAGCTATGTTGTCGCGTACAGTTTGTGCTAGAGTAACTACCCTAACACTAACCAGAGATATATATGCTGATGTCTATGAGTATCATCATTTGTTTATTACCAGATTATCAAAGTGTTGTTAGCTTCAAAAACCGTTCAAATAAATAATAAACGAGGAGTTGTATTAGATATATATAAAAAACACAGCAAAGGAACTATCAATAAAAGCTAGACCTTCTATTATTCTGATCATAAATTTTTTAATATAATTTCTGGATCAGGTGTAATTTATGATATGGGCGGCCAATAAATTTATTTGCGTAGACGAAAGCATTCTATATGGTAATGCCATACCGAGTGTCGGTGATGTATGTCTTTGTACGAGGTAAAATTTGCATTCAATAGAATTTATTTGACATTCTAGGAGTGTATTGTATTCTGTTATAGGGACCGTGATATGTGGTTCTCAGTTGACTTTGCGTACCCCATAGGAAACTAACGTGTGTGTTTTTGTATTGCATTCCACTTCGTCACTAGAAACACGTCCGTATAATATAATGGCCTATATTATTCGAAAGACAAGGAATAAGTCAATATACAACAAGCAATTACGATCGACGAGCATGGTTTCATCTTGGACCGATAAATAGAGGCAGTGCCATTGCTACATGCATCGGGCGCAACGTATCCACGTAACCTATGTTTGTCTACAGTCTTATGCTTTAAAAATATACAAAATCTCTATACATGGTGAAGAAAGGTATATCTACACTTGGATTACTTCTTTATCTCCTTCTATAATAAACATGTGTAAAATAAAATGAAACAAGATTTTAATGATAAATAATTAATCAGTGAGGGTCAAAATCGTTTTATCCCTTTTTATTAGCGCGTTGATAGTCTTTTTCTAGAGGGAAATATAGATGTTAGACAGATAAATTGCAGACATTTATAAGACGTATATCCCTCTTACCTTATATCCAGTGTCAATGTGAGAAATACTCAGTCAGATACCGATGGGTTTACTGTAAGTAATCATTTTACATATTTATTTTGGTACGGAATAAATCTAATTTAAAAGGCAGTTATTACGGGTTAAAAGAAATTATCCGTTCTTTATATAATTGTATCATATTATTGTTCCATTTTATTTCAGTTAGGTCCACCCATAATTTTTACGGTTTACGGTTCCTATTGAGGCAGTTGAAAATATAATATTAAGAAAAATATCATAATTTATGTATTTAGTAATATAAAAATTATTTATTATTACTACAATATATGAATATATAATCCATGCTACTCTGCATTATTATCGTATAATAAATATCTCTTTATTGTCAAGAATGTAACCATATTCGATGCAAAAAATAAATCGGTACTTAACTATAGATAGGTACATTTTTGTAATGTTAATACTATACAACTAGCTTTATATTTAAAACATTTACTAAGCATTATTTATGTTATACCTCTAAAAATATACCTAATGACCTGCCATAACCACAATATTTTTTGTACAAAAAGTGGCTTGAAAGAAAAAACCTGATTGTTTTTAAAGTATTTAACTTAAACTATACCTACTTAATATTAAAATTAAAAGAATAAAACGACCTAGAAGGTAACTGCTTCTAAGAGTCGAGCTCCGTTATTTATTGATTCTAAGATTTTAAATGCGTTTCTTGTTCTGTTATTAACATTTTATTTAGTTATTTTTTAGCTGCTGCTAAAATGAAACAACAAGTTATTTATATGTATAATATATATTATATCCTACTAATATTATAAATGCGAAAGTTTGTGAGTGTGTTTGTTACTCTTTCACACAAAAACTACTGAACGGATTTTCATGAAACTTTACAGTAATATAGCTTTCATATCAGAATAACATAATCAGTTAAAATTTATACGGATTTTTCATAATTTGGTTATAATATAACGAAAACTGTCAAGTAAGTCGGAAAAAAAACAGCTCCCTGAGAGCAATATTGGCGTGCGCTGTCCTAATCGTTGGAGTTACACAAAGATAATTACTGTAGGATTATT
>LUGF01025588.1:9412-35359 GCA_001625245.1 Calycopis cecrops
TCGAAAAACTATGCCTAAGATATTTTTTTTTCGAAAAATGTATTTTATATTACGTAATTACCGATCAAAACAACAATATTGCAAGCAAATAGAAAAAATATACATTGTCTGTAAAGTAAGCAAGCAATCCACGCAACGCCATAGATAGCGCGTAGTGTATTGTATGGAGACGATACTTTCACGAGTAGACGCATCGCATGGTTTGGGCTTTGTTTTTGGGAAGTCCTTGGCAACGAATAAGAGATGTGACTTATTCGATAAAAAAATCGATAAATTGCCTGCTTATGTACAAAATAAGCCAAGATCACCTCGAGATGCTATTTGGGAATATTAGATCTCATGGCGGATGCAACAACAATCCCACAGCCCGTCAATTCAAAGCAGCATACAAAAAGCTTCTGGTTCATGTAGAATTAAAGTTTCTCGATAATGGTAATTGCACGGCCCTGGAAAATATCACTATACTCAATTGCATCTTCGCATTCATCTTCATCATTATCTCATCTTTTTTCACAATTTCAGAAAGGTTTAATTTTCCATATTCATAAATTACAAGTGAGTGCATAATTTAGAATTTAGATTATTATAAATTCAAAGGTAATGTTTGAACTCTTTTTTTAAAATGTTTTGACAATATTATTTTTATTTTAACAGATCCTTCTGAAAATGAATAAATGGTTAAAAAGACGACAGTTTAATGATGATAATAGTGATAATGATAACGCTAGGGATCAAGTTAATGAGCCAACCCCCTGCACAAGTAAAAATACTTCTTGCTCAAAAAAATACGTTGTCCTTCGGAAATATAATGATGACTTTTTGAAATTTGGATTTACCTCTACAATGGAAAATGACATAGTTGTTCCCGAGTGTGATATGTGGTTTTAAATTATCAAATAGTGCTATGGTTCCTAGCAAACTTCAACGTCACTTGGTGACTAATCATCCTTCGCTTTCGACAAAAGATAAAAGCTACTTTGAAAGGTCTTTATCATCAAAAATTAAGCAAGTAAAAGTTTTTGAAAAACAAGTATGTGTGTCTGAAAAAGCTCAAGTAGCTTCTTACGAAATAGCTGAATTGATTGCTGTTAACTTAAAACCTCACAATTTGGCTGAAGAAATTATATTACTTGCTTGTCGCAAAATTGTAAGAACAATGATTGGTGGATCAGCTGATATTGATATTTGCAAAATACCACTTTCAAACGATACAATCCATCGCAGAATTAAAGATATTGCAGAAAATATTGAGCAAAATACTGCAAAAACTCTTGCAAATTCGAATTTTGCTCTACAAGTCGACGAAACAACAGATATTACAGGAAATGCTCACTTAATTGCATTCGTTAGATTTATTCACGAAAACGATATAATTAACCAATTTTTATGCCGTCGGGAGTTACCTGATTTTACAACTGGTAAACATATTTTTCAAGTAATTAGTTCATATTTAGAAAAAATTAAAGTTTCTTGGAAGTCATGTGTTGGCATTTGCACAGCTGTTGTTGGTGCTCCAGCTATGACTGGACATCTAAAAGGGTTTGTAGCACATATTAAAGAATAGAATGAGGATATATTAGTTACGCATTGTTTTTTGCATCGAGAAGCACTTGTTACAAAATTTTTGCCATCCGATTTGAAAATAGTTTTGGAACAATGTGTTAAAATGGTTAATTATATCAAATCAAGACCATTAAAAAGTAGATTATTTAGTAAATTATGCCAAGCTATGGAAACCAAGTACGAATCCTTGTTACGCCATACAGAAGTAAGATGGTTGTCCAGAGGAAAAGTTTTATCTCGTGTGCTGCAATTAAAAGACGAAATGAAAATATTTTTTCAACAAGATAAAAATTATGAATTTGTTCATTTGTTGGAAGATAAAACATGGTGTACTAAACTGGCTTACTTATCAGACATTTTTACTATTTTTAACAACATCAATTCAAGTATGCAAGGGCCTAATGAAAATATCTTAAACCGATAAGCTGGAGGGATTAAAAAAACAAATAACTTTATGGAAAAATAAAGCTCAGGAAGGCAATTTTGAAAAGTTTGAGTCAGTCCCTAAAGATAGTTATAAAACTATTAAATTAATTGTTGTTGATCATTTGATAACATTAGAGGAGAGAATTATTCATTATTTCCCAAAATTAGATATTAAGAAATTTGATTGAGTTCGTAATCCATTTCTCATAACGGATACTTCTGTATTTGACTTAACTTTGAATGAAGAGGAAGAACTCATTTTGCTTTCCAATAATCGAGATTTCATTTAAAAAAATTCAGAAGAATCAATTCATTCATTTTGGATTAACATCAGATGCGATTATCCAATGATAGCCAAAAAAGCTTTAAAAATATTATTACAATTTTCCACATCTTATTTGTGTGAATTCGGATTTTCAGCATTAGCCAACATTAAAACTAAAAAAAGATCAAGATTATTAAATGTAGAAGACGATATGCATTGTCATTTTTACGACCAAATATAAATGAAATTATCAAAAAACATCAAGCTCAAATTTCGCATTAAATTTTTTTTATTATTAGCTTGTAATTAATTAATACCTTAATAAACGTTTAGTTATTATTGTAGTATTTCGTATATTTAAATTTTTTGCCATAAACTATTTATGCAGTGTGTTGCAGTAAGTAAATAATTTTGATCTTTTTCTTTGTGTGCCGCCAAATTTTGAAATCGTTAAATATGTGCCGCAACAAAAAAAAGGTTGAGAATCACTGACCTATATAATTCTTTTTTTATTTATTCCCTAAAGAAACGATTTATCTTATCACCGAAGAGACTTATTTATATATTATTTAAAAAAATCTCAACCAATCCTTCTCCGTTACTGAATCTGATATCCAAAAGTTTATTGGAATTGTTTTTCTGATGTCTCTGATAAAATTACCGAGAGTCACCAGTCATTCGAATACTAACATTACACCTTTGATTTATGAAACGATGCCCAAAAATAAATTTGCAAATTACCTGCTGACAAAGAGGTATCAAAAAAAGAGCGCGGTTATTCTGTGGAATTTGTGGCCGACATTGACATCTCTATATGGAAAGACAATAAAGTTGTAACGATGCAATGGTATCAACTTTCGAAGGTGAAATGCCCAAGTCTCAAGTTCGACGTTATGACAAAACTAATAAAAGATTCTTGAGTATATCAACATTGATCGGCCCAGTATTGTTGGTGAATACAATCGATATGTGGGTGGTGTAAGGTGTTGATTTGGTAGACAGCATCACAGGATATTACAAAATCTTGATAAGAAGTAAAAGATGGCAAGTACGAGTATTTTATCATTTATTACACCTCACCATGGCAAACGCGTGGCTTTAATATCGACGAGTAAAATGTTCCAAGCAAAACCCTGAAAAGAATATGTCTTCTGCAACTTTCGTCTTGAAGTAGCCGAAACTCTGTGCAAACTTGGAAACAAAACAGCAATCAACCGCAAATCCGTGTTGTCGTTCCGCCGATTGCACTGCGCCAAGATCCAGTCGGGCACTGGCCAGTGTAGTCAGAAATTGGGATCAGGTGCAAGTTCCCTAAATGCACAGGAGTCTCCCAAACTTTATGTGAGAAATGTGGTGTTGCGTGAATGTATGCTACAATAAGAAAAAAAATTGCTTCAGTTCCACACCACAGAATAATATTGTCACATGATATGTCACACACCCTATTTTCCGAAATATATACTTCTCATCAAAAAAATCAAAACACTTTTGTTTTTATTGTTTTTGTCCTAATTTTTTTACAAAAGAGAATTCATTCCATGAAAAAAAAACATAATTGTGTAGCTGGCAGTTTGGTCATTACAATAAGAAGAAAAAAATCAAAATTAGAATTTCATTTGTTTATCCTATAAATGAAATTAATCACTGTTTTGAGACAAATGTGTATTTAGGGTTGGAGTCCGTTTCTCGTTTAAAAACGAAAAATTAGCGCTTGTCTTTAAACTTTTTGTTTCTTATTTCATTTACTGTGACTTTGGGACGTCTGAAAAAAAAAACATTTTCAACAACACAACAACGTTCTAAAACATATGGATACTTCGCCCGCAGGAGCCGTCCAAGTGATGGCATTGCTGGGTTCTGGACTTAGTCAGCGTGTTGTGGCTGCAAGATTGCATCTAAGCTTATCATAGTCTATAAACGCTATCGGGAGACTGGTTCGTTCACGGGCTGTTCAGGATCTGGCAGGAATCGGGTCAATTCTGAGCGAGATGATCGATTTATTGTAACAACTTCTTAACGAAATCGACGCCTTAACGCTTTTCAACTGCAGCAGCAGCTTCGCGTTGTACGAAGAGTAGCTGTAAGTGACTCTACTGACTACTATAAGAAGGTTGAAGGAAAGCGGATTGGCACCGCATAAGCCAGCGAATAGGCCGAAATTAACTGCAGACCATCGAAGAGCGCGCCTTAACTTTGCACCCTAGCACCTAAATTGGTCATACCTTCAGTGGAGCAAAGTACTGTTTAATGATGAGTGTAAAATTATGCTGTATGGTAACGACGGAAGGAACAAGGTCTACAGAAGAGATGGAGAACGCTTTGCACAATGCTGTATAGAAAAGGTCAGCTATGGTGGCGGTTTCTGGACGGTTTGGGGAGGAATCAGCGCCGACGGTAAGACAGAACTTGCCTTTGTGTCTGGGCCACGGCTGCCTGCACTAAACAGTCATCGGTACATCGAACAGTGTCTTGAACCTCATGTGATGCCCTATGCACATTTTATTGGCAAAGACTTCATATTCATGCACGACAATGCTAGAGCTCACACCGCGGGCGTCGTACGAGATCATCTTACCGAAGTCAATATCTCCATTATGGTATGGACAGCAAGAAGCCCGGACATGAATCCCATTGAACATCTATGGGATGAATTAAAGAGACGAATTCGAGCAAGAGATCCAGCCACAGAAACACTTAGCCAGCTGCAAAATGCAATCCAAGAGGAATGGGATAATATACCACAACATGTGATCGTGACTCTCATCCGATCGATGAAGAACCGTATGGAAGCAGTAATAAGAGCTCGCGGAGGGAATACCAAGTTATTAAATAAACGTTTCTTACATTTCTTTTTATTTACACGTGTTGTTTTACCCATTTCCTTCATATTCCATACAGGGTAAAAATTACTCATTATACAAAATACGAAACTTATGAAGACTTAATTTGAATTTAGAACATTAGCATTAGGATTTAAAAATCTGATACTACTCACTATTAAATGACATTTTACATTTATTCCTAAATATACACATTTTTCTGATAATCCTTATCAAATCATAAACTGCGAGGTGTTTCGATTTTTTTGATGAGAAGTGTATAAACAAATTATAAAAATATGGATTTACTGAAAAATACGTATTTCATTATAGTTTAATATAAGACCTTAAATGTAATAAATTTTTGATTTAATGATCATGGGCTACAAAGGGTTAAGAATAGAAGAAGAATAGTACGCTTTCGAGGAATTGGAGGAGTCTTGTCAGGGATATTTTCAGCCTAAACTTATCGAGCAAGAATCACTACATCAAAGAGAAAATCTTAGCAAAGAAGACTCACACTCTGGAAGACGCAGTACAATTAACCAAAAGTATAGAGATAGTCCAGGAGCACGAGTCAAATAACATAATAGCAGCAGTAGCAAGACATGAACATAATACACAACAAATACAATTTAGAGACAATACAAATATAATGTACCGTATTTTCAATGGGGAGTGTTCCGAGGAATTGTTCGGCTTAATACCAGCAGCTGAGTTCCATCATAGGACATCGCGACAGAACTCTAAGGGTCAATTCACACCGAGACGCGACGCGACGTGACGCGGCTTCGATTACGCGCTGCGCAGCGCGGCGCCACGAGATGCCTCGCGGCGCCGCGAGACGCATCTTTGAATCGTATCATCAACGACTCCGCGCGGCGCAGCGAGACGCCGCGCGGTGCAGCGAGACGCCGCGCGGCGTAGCGGAACGTGTCTACTCGCCGCGGCTGAGCCGCGGGCGACCGCCCCTCGCGCGCCCACCTGACACCCGTAGTTAGGGATGATCTATGTTAGAAAAACATTGATGTTGACATCGATATTAACATCGACCCTTAAACATCGATCCTCGATAAACATCGAAAGGAAAACATCGATGTTCGGAAACATCGATGTTTTTGGTATGTAAGAAAATAATAATATATATTTTTGTAAAGTTTAAATGTATCATTATAATCGTTAAAAAAATATGTTTTCGTAGTGACAAGTATCATCGAATAATATTTTTGGGAAATAACGTAGTATTTTTCGTTTTCTATTCTATTAAACACCTAAGTACTACAAATCTCTTATAATGCAAGCAGGAAATAAATTATTAAATGGGTGAAAGAAGTCGTGTTTGTTTGTTATAACAAACGTTAAACGTAGTGATTATCTTCTCTCTTGTTTTAGTCATAGAAGTAGGAAGTGTAACTGTCCGGATACACGGATGTCATGGACTCATGAATCCAAGGACACCTCTGCACTCTGCAGTATAATCTAGAACTGACATCGAAATAATAATAGCAAGAGAAAGCGAGATATACTCATACGGAACTACGTTAGAAAAAAGGGAGAAATGCATGAGATCTAAACGAAGTCGGGACGGAAATAGTAGACAAGTCGCCACAGCAGCCTCAGGCTGCGCCTCGCGGCGCCGCGCTGCTTCTCGCGGCAACGCGAGACGCAGCGCCTCTCTTGCACGCCGCGCGTCACCGCCGCGTCGCGATACGTCGCGCTGCGCCGCGAGACGTCTCGAGGTGCAGCGCTGCGCAGCGCGACGTATCTGAATTCTCACAATGAAATGTGTATCTTTTAGTGTGGTAAATAAAGTATATTTTGAGTTGCTCTATGTAAAATCTACGCGCGGCGCCGCGCGGCGCCGCGAGGCGTCGCGTCTCGGTGTGAGCTGACCCTAAGTTCCATGCCCACCACCTCGATACTCCTAAATGTAGTACTGTGCGGTATAAACGCCATTTTTTACCGCATACAACAGTACTATGGAACAGGGGTGTTGCGAATATCCGCATCCGCATCCGCAATTGCGGATTATTCGCATGATTTCAGACATCTGCATCCGCGTCCGCATCCGCATCCAATCCACGCGGATTTCATGCGGATGCAGATTCAACTCTTTCCGCACAAACATGTTAAAACATGTAAAGAAGAGGGGCGGCGCGTGCCGAGTTTTTTCTAAATATGGCTGCTTTCTTTCGCTAATTGACCAATAAGAGGAAAGCGTACATTGTCATCGGTGACATGATCCTACAGGTTTTGCTTTAGTTGCTGTCGTGAGTCGTGCATTCAATAATTGTGAACAATAACAGTGTTTGTGTACTTTGTAATACAAGTTTTTTGGACAAATTGGTGAAAATTTTGGATTTCGTATTGAGTGAACCAGTAAACAATGACTCCACCATTGAAAAGCAACATCTGGACTTATTTTATCAAAAATAATCCGGACAAGTCTGAGTGTAAATTATGCAATAAAAGTTACTCGCGGAAGGGACGAACTACTTCTTCATTGAAAAATCACCTGAAATCCATACACCCGGAAGAGTTTATTTTATTTGAAAGAGCGAATAATGAAAGCCAAATAAAGAAAGTAAATTCAGGTATGTATCTGAATATTTCGATATTCGATATAATTATTGGAAATTACACATATACCATCGAGACCAGTCGGGTTGGACAGTACCACTAAGCTTATCTTACGTTGCACATAGTTTTTTTTACCCTGACAAAGTCGACTTGCCTGAACAATATTATTTTTACAATACATGACATTACAGTCCACTGGCCAGAACGGCCCAGGGTTAATGACTTAACCCTCCGACTTCGGTGGGGTAGCCGGTGGCCTACGGAGGGAGGAGGCGGAAGGAGGGCAACGCATCTATACAACCTCTATGCGGATGTTTCTGGGCGTCGGCATTAAAATAGCTCTGATTGCTCGTTAACATTTTTTTTATCTAATATAAGGGTTGCCCTTGCCTATACTATAAAAAAAATGTTTAACTCTGATTCGTGCAAGTGGCCCTAATTCCGTTTCCGTTCTAAATTGCCGTTTTTGATGTTATTTTATTTGATGGAAAAAAAATTATCTCTATCGATTTAAAATAGGTACCTAATAAGAAAGTTTTGATATTTATAGCTAAACCTATTTCGTTTATTATTACAGTTAAAATTTTGCAATTTAAAATTGATAAGGCGTTTAAATATTGATTAAGTATAATTAATAATATTGCATTTTCTTTTTAGGTAAAATTCTGACTCCTTTACAAGAAGCCAAGAAACAACTTTCTTTGGAAGAAACTTTACAAAAAGACAAGAAGTGGGATAATAACAATCCTACTTCGAAAAAGATTGACAAACTGATTGGAGAAATGATAGCGCTTCAAAATTTACCGTTCAACTTTGTGGAGGGACTTGGATTTCGTCGTCTTGTGCAAGAATTAGCACCGAAATATAATTTTAGAGGACGATTATTTTTTACTGATTTCGTCTGCAATGAACTATACGGAAAAGTGGCCGCAAAAGTTAAAGAGCTGATTGAAAATTATGATTACATGTCATTTACATCAGATATATGGACAGATCCCAGCTCAGGTGCTTCTTTGCTTACCCTGACTTGCCACGGAATAACAGAGAAATTTGAACGATCGTCAATTGTAATAAAATGCGACTCTTTCGATGACCGTCATACTGGTGACATCATTGCAGAGAAGTACAAAACTATGCTTGCCGAATGGAATATTCTAAATGAAAAAGTGCATTGCATTGTACGAGACGAAGGCTCCAACATGAAAAGAGGTATGCGATTAGCGTTGTTGGATGATTTGAATTGTACCGTTCATAAGATGCAGATAGTTATTCGACATAGTTTACAATCACAGGAGAACATTAAAATCATTAAACAAAAATGTAAAAAAATTTCAACTCATTTTAACCATTCTATTATTGCGCAAAAGCAACTAGAAAAAATTCAGGACAGACTAAATCAACCACGTCTCAAAGTATTCCAGGATTGTGTGACCCGCTGGAACAGCACATTTTACATGTTTGAGCGTTTTTCTAAGATAAAAGATGCGTTAAGTCTTTATTCAAATGACAACAACATAGAATCTATTTTGCCGGAAGAGTGGAAAGTAATAGAATGTTGTCTTGTACTTCTAAAACCTTTTGAAGAAGTCACTCGTGAAATGAGTAGCTCTCACGCACTCATATCATCTGTAATTCCTATTATTGAATTGCTTGGTATAAAACTTGACGACTTTTTAACAAAATCACAAGATACTGATGCTATTCGGTTGGCAGCTTCCAATCTGAAAACACAATTTTCAGCAAAATTTACTTCCTTGGAAGATAACAATTTATATGCAATTGCAACGTACTTAGACCCTCGCTATAAACACAAATTTTCAACACCAGTCACCGAAGAAAAAATAAAAGATGATATTTTAAAGATGTTAAATGATCCTGTTGGCACTCTTACACCATTGCCAAATTTTGAACATACAAAAAGAAAAAGGATGGAAGATTCTTTTGATCCACAATCAGGTACATCTGGTATGGGTAGCAATACTGCCTTTAAAAGCGACCTTGCCCTTATGTTAGATTCATCGAGTGAAGATGAAGCAGATCCTGATAACAATAGCCCCGATGCTCTTCTTAGAAAGGAATTTGTAATGTATCGAAAAAAGAAAAGACTGGATTTAGATGAAGACCCACTAAATTGGTGGAAAGCTAACCTGAGTGAACTGAAAGTTCTGGCGAGAATAGCTCGAAGATTTTTATCACCTCCACCAGCTAGTGTTCCGAGCGAACAATTGTTTAGCGGAGCTGGCTTAATATATGATTCTCTGAGAAATAGATTGGACGCAGAGAAGGCTGCTACATTACTATTTATTAAATATAATGCACCGTTGCTTAAATTTAATTACTAAACAACTGTTTTAATAAATATATTCGTCTCATTTGATTAAACAAAACAATTGCAATTAATTCTAGTTTAATTTATATGCTTCTTAATAAAATTCATTGACATCCGCATCCGCATCCGCGGATGTGAACCTCTAAAAATCCGCATCCGCGGATGTCAAAAATTTGGCATCCGGAACAACCCTGCTATGGAACCAGCTGCCTTTCTCGGTATTTCCGATCCGATACGACTTAGGGATCTTCAAGAAAAGAGCATTCCTCTTTCTTAAAGGCCGGCAACGCGTCTGCATGACACCTAGTTTTGCGGATGTCTATGGGCGGCGGTAGTCACTAAGCACCTGCTCGTTTGCCCCCTATATCATAAAAAAAATGTAGAATTATAAAAAGAGTAAATTACATAAACAAAACAACATTGGACAAAGTTAAGTAAGTATACATTTTATAATTATTTTATTCTTTATCTAAATCTTACAGGTTTATTAATTATGCGGCCACTACGTGTAGTTTTTGCTTGTAGATTGTCTATAGTGTTATTCTGTATTGTATTACTAATCACATATATTAATTATCGTTGACCGATTTTTGTAGCTGTTTTTGTAAAATAGAACATACTGATTACTATAATGCAGCGATTCCCAACCTGTGGTCCGCGGACCCCTGGGGGTCCGCGAGTATATGTATGGGGGTCCGCGGTGTCTTCTCTGGACCATATATAAATTGCTCATTAAATGCCAAAGGGCCGCAAAACGAAAAATCAGCAAACCAGTTTTATTAGAAAAATGTAATCTAAGCACACGATATTTAAAAAAATAATAAAGATGCATCCAATGATGTATATAACACTATTATTAATTTATAAAAAAAAGAAAAAAAATACTTGAATTAGTTTTTCAAATTTTGTTTTGGCTCTCCTGTAAAAAAATATATATTTAGGATTGCCCTTAGTCCCTTTTGTATTTAATGAGCGATTACTGCTTAATTTTTCGTAATCGCCGCGCTTACTTAGCACGGAGAACGTGCGCCAACGTGCGGAGAGCGAGAGCGAATGAATGATGTGAGTAAAACAAGTGCGTGCTGGCGTCGCGCCGGGCCGGGACTCTCCCCTCCACCGCACCGCACCGCACTGCTCGCTAATTACGCTTACACCCGCCGCGTCGCCCGTGATAAGTGCAAGTGTTTGATTTGTGTTGTGTTGCGTCCGATATTAAAATAGTAAAATTACGTTTTTCAAGTTATAGTGACCTGTGAAGATGAAACGCTGGTTAAAACCAAATGACTCCGCTTTGGACGAAGCAAATGAAAATCTTCGTGGACCTTTTCAACACAGATGTTTCTGATATTACTGGTTTGACAGTGGTACAGGAACACCAATTAATAGAAATATCCTGTGATTCAGCATTGAAACGCAATGTCAATGAATCTTCACTGTCAAGTTTTTGGGTGAATCTAAGGACAGATTATAAGGAGATATCGGACGAAGCACTTAAACATTTACTGCTTTTTTCAACTACATACCTATGTGAAAAGGCATTTTCTACTCTTGTTTATACACAAAACAAATACAGAAACAGATTACAAGTAGAATCTGATTTGAGATTACAGCTTAGTAGCAACATCAACCCGAACATCCCTGATTTAGTTGCAAAAAAGCAACTCCTACCTTCACATTAATTTTTTTTTTCATATTTTTCATAACAGTTATAATTACATTCTGTATTTATTTTTGTATTTGCAATAACTAAAATAAATACCTAATTCGTTTTTTTGCTGTTTATTTTATTAAGGGGGTCCGTGATTGTTAAGACTCTATGGTCTTTATCTTAAGGTTAATCTATGTCGACCGTTGCTATGATGTAGGTTGTTTATATAATGACATGTTAGAGCTCTTTATAAATATAATATTGAAATCAATGATATTACAATACTTTTGTAATATCATTGATTGAAATTCATAAATACTTCGTAAACTCGTTTATTATTCTACTTTAACATGGTAGCAGAGCTAAAAAGTGAATAGCGAGCAGTGTAAAAGTTCTATTTTTCTGCTGGGTAAGAAATTAAAAAAAAAATTTTTTGAGCAAAAATTTGAACTGAAGTCAGACGTCAATATGGATAAGACGATCGCAGAAGCTTCGAAAGTACAAATAATGCACCTAGATGGATCGAACTATAAACAATGGAAGTATAGAATTGGGATTATTTGTAGAGCTATTCCCGGCGCTAAAGAAATTTTAGAGGGAAAGAAGTGTCAACCCGCGTATGTAGGACAATCGACTGATGCCGAAGCTTTTTTTTTTTTTTTTTTTTATACCACGATGGTGGCAAAAAAAGCATACGGCCCACCTGATGGTACGTGGTTACCGTAGCCTATGGACGCTTGCAACACCAGGGGCATCACATGCGCATTGCCGACCCTTTAAAAACCTATTGATTCCCCTCTTGAAGAACCCCATATTGTAGCCCTCTGGGAAAACCTCTGCAGGGAGTTCATTCCACAATCGGAGGGTCCGTGGGAGGAAATCCCTCTGAAATCGGACTGTACGGGACCATTTGGGCTCCAATGTGTGAGCATGAACTCCCTGTCGATGGCGAGCGGTGCGGTGATAGAAAGTGGCCGTGGGCATCATATCAAACAATTCCTCGGAACACAATCCATTATACAAGCGGTAGAACACGCATAAGGAAGCAAAGTCTCTCCTTAGACTTAGAGGTTCGATACCGCTCGTAAGTATAGGATCGTCGACAATTCTCACAGCTCTCCTTTGGACCGAGTCAAAAGGCCCAAGCTGGTACGCTGGCGCTCCCGCCCAGAGATGGGAACAATACTCCATGTGGGGACGGACTTGCGCTTTATACAATAGCAGTCTCTGCCCCGCTGTGAAGTACCGCTTTGCTCTGTTTAGCACGCCGAGTTTTTTAGATGCCAGCTTGGCCTTGTCTTCTAGGTGACTTCGGAACTGGACGTCGCTGGATATGTCGACACCAAGGATACCTATACAAGTGGAGATGGTAAGAGTCGTGTCCTGGAATTGAGTTTTTTGAGGGTTTTCTTAGCGGTGAACGCACAAACTTGTGTCTTGGAGGAGTTGAATCGGACTAAATTGTCCCGACCCCAATCGGAGACTCCACATAAGGTACTCTCGATTTGAGACACAAGTTGTTCGCGACTTTCTTCCACAACGGAGCGAGGGATGTTTGCACGGCCTGTGTAGAACGCGTCTGCAGTGCTATCATCCGCATAGCCGGATGCCATCGATAGACAGCATGTCATTGATATGCAGAAGAAACAGCGTTGGAGACAGTACAGAGCCTTGCGGGACACCAGCGTTAATTTCCATGCTATCGGAGCAACTACCGTCAACGACGGCTCTTATGCATCGGCCGGATAAAAAGCTAGATATCCATTTGCACAAACCCTCGGGTAGTCCGTATGATGGTAACTTCGACAGAAGGCTCCGGTGCCAGACCCTATCGAACGCCTTCGCTATATCTAGGCTAACTGCCAATGCCTCACCTTGACTCTCAATGGCTGAAGCCCAACGGTGTGTGAGATACACTAGAAGATCACCAGTGGAACGACCGTGGCGAAAACCGTATTGACGGTCGCTGATCAAATCGTGTTCTTCTAGGTATCTGAGGAGCTTCGTGCTAATCACACGCTCCATGACCTTGGAGAGAAGGGAGGTAATAGCGATAGGCCTGTAATTCGACGGGTCCGATCTATCGCCCTTTTTGGGCACCGGGTGCACGTTGGCGGTCTTCCACGAAGACGGTACTTGCCTGGAGTGGTAAGAAAGTGCGAAAAGTCGCGTTAGCACAGGGCACAACTCAAGAGCACACTGTTTGAGCACCACTGCCGGTATGCCGTCGGGCCCACTCGACTTATGAACATCAAGACTGAGCAGCTCCCGGCGAACATCTCTTTGTGAGAAATGTACTTCCGCCATGGAGTATCCGCAACACGGGATTGTAGGTGGAGCGGTGCTTTCGTCGACGTTCAAAGTCGAGTTTGAGGCAAAGAGTGTACCTAGGAGATCGGCCTTCTCTTTTGCACTATGGGCTAGGTTGCCATCGGCATTTTGCAGTGGTGGTAAGGACGACTGACAGAAGTTTCCCTCGGCAGCTTTGGCAAGTGACCAAAAGGCACGACTCCCAGAGGGGTAGCCAGCTAGTTTCTCGCCAATTCTGCCGATGAAATCGAATTTCGCTCTGGCAATTGCTTGTTTAGTGGACCTCGAGACAGCATTTAGTTTGCGTTTCACATCAGAGAGATTGGGATCGCGGTCGTTTCGAGCCGTGGTCCAAGCCCTGTATGCGGCTTGCTTGAGTTGTCGAGCAGCCTTACAGGGCCGATTAAACCACGGTCGTTTCTTTGTCCCCGCAGCCACTAGTGAGTTAGGGATAAAATATTCCATACCCACCATTATCGTCTCAGAGACAGCAGCTGCGCAGGTGTCGGGGTCTTCTGATGTGAAGCAAAGCTGCCTCCACGGGTACGATGCGTAGTACTGTCGCAATCCATCCCAGTCTGCTGACTTATACTGCCACATACGCCGCAAGCTAGGTGGCCGAGGTGGATTTGGGCGCGTGCATGGTGCTAGAGTCCGGATGAGACAGTGGTCGGACGAGCCGAGTGGTGCATCCACTGAGATGGTATACCCGTCCGGACGTTGGGTCAGCAGAAGGTCCAATAAAGAACTCGTATGGTCCTCAACGTCAGGTATTCTTGTTGGAGAATGTACCAGTTGTGAGAAGCCATAGGCGCGATTCCCGCGTAGTCAGTGGACCGAGAACTAAGCCAGCCAGTGTGGTGGGCGTTAAAGTCTCCTAATATCACCAACTCCGCAGAAGGGTATTGCTCAAGAACTTTGTCTGTCGTCAATTGCAGGTGCTCAAAAAGTCGTGTTGTTTCCCTGTCACCGCTATGAGACCTGTACAGGCACGCGTAAATACGGGTGTGGCCACCGTAGTCCACGCGCACCCACAATGTCGACAGGTCCCTGTCTTCATAATGATGAAGACGGCGACAGCAGATATCCTCTCGAACGAACATGCATACACCGGCGCGTCTCAAGAACATGTGTTCGAGTTTGTAGCCGGGGTAAACCAGGTATGATGTATCGGCCGGGCAGGATATCTGCGTCTCCGTGAGAAACAAAAGGGTCGGCTGCGCAGTCTCGAGATGTTGGTGGACTGCGCTAAGATTTGCATGGAGTCCCCTGATATTGCAAAAGTCCACTGAAGTGGAGAGGGGTGCCGCTGTAAAACGTTTTTTCCTTTTTATTATTTTTTTCATTTTTTTTGTGGGGGTTTTAAAATAGGTTTTGTGAGGATTTGTTGTGTCGATAGCTTAAGGGACAATGTGCAATGCTGACCTGCCGCAGGACAGTGTGGGTAGTGCGGTTTGTCGGCGCAGCGTACGAGAGGGCCCCCAGTCCCCCCCTACTGCAGCGGCCGGGTCCACCCCGGTCTCCTTCTCCGGCACGACCGCTACAGCAAGGATTTTTCGCGGGTTGGCAGTTCAGCCTCCCAGGGCGGAGATTAAGTAATCCCTGGGTTCGGGAACTCTACTGACCCGCGGGCGGCCAGCTAGAGCCAACGAGAAAGAAATGCGAGAATTTCTAAATGTAGACAGTGCAGTCTTAACGCTTATGACGACAAACATGACTGACGAAATTCTTAATCAAGTTATGCGCTACGACAGTGCAAAAGAAGTGTGGGATGAGCTAGAACGTTTATATAACGGTAGTAGCGAAGATAAAAGCTATGATTTATGTTTACAATTCTTCAATTACATAAAGGATCCACAACATGATATCAGAAAGTATATTTCGGAATTAAAGAACATTTGGCATGAACTAAATGGCCAATTTGAAACTAATCTTCCTGAGATACTGTTGATCTATAAGATTCTTGGCACTTTACCGACGGAATATTTTACTTTTAAATCAAGTTGGCTCCTAATAACGAAGAAAGACAGAACCATAGAAAATCTAACCGCACAGCTGAGTGCTTTTGAGAAAACTTTGAAGAGTACTCAAGAAGTAGAGCATCCTGAAGAAGTATTAGTTGTGAAAACAGAAAAGAAAAAGAAAGTACAGATTTTTAAATGTAACTATTGTTGGAGAAGGCGGACACAGAGTACTAAAATGTCAGAAATGGTTCAATGATGGCCGTCCGCCAAAACAAACAGGAAAAGTAAATGTGAACATGACAGTGTTAGCAATAGATGATGGTTTGCCTTATGATAAGGTGAACTGGTATATTGACAATGGAGCAACAAGCCATGTAACAAATCGAGCTGACTACTTCGATTCTTTTGAACACTTTAAAGGTTTACACACTGTAACTTCTGCAAATGGGCAAGCCATTGAAGCCATTGGCAAAGGAAATATTCGTGCTAAAGCTGACGTCAATGGAACGATTGAGCACATACTATTAAAAGATGTATGGTATGTACCAAACATCAAGAGAAACTTGTTTTCAGTTCTTTCTGTACATGATAGATTGTCGAAAAGTAAATTCGAGTCAGAGCCTACAAGATGTGAGTTGAAGATAGATGGACAAACAAAATTAGTTGGTACAAGAGCTATTAACGACGGATTATTTAAGTTGAAGCTTAAATGTGTAAAGTCTGAGATTCTAGAAGTGAACCAACTTACGACAAATCCATTGCAACTATATCATGAAAGGCTAGTACACCAGAATAATAGACACGTTAAACAATTCATTGAACGTGAGTTCGGATTGAAAGTGGAGAACACTCAATCACTTATTTGCGAAGGTTGTGTGTATGGAAAAGCACATAAACAAAAATTTGGGACAAGAGCTAACTCTTGCCAACGACCCAACCCGGTGAACTAATTTATACCGATATTTGTGGACCTTTTCCATATTCTCATTCAAAGCTGCGTTACTTTATTCTATTCAAAGACGACTACACACGATATCGAACTATTTATTTTCTACGACAAAAATCGGAAGCAGCTGCAAAGCTTAAGGTATTTCTCGCTGAAGCTAAGACAGCTGGGATTATTGTGAAAGAGATACTAAGCGATAACGGAGGAGAGTTTGTTGGAGAAGTTTTTTCGGCAGATATTGCACGACCATGGCATAAACCAAAGGTTAACGATGCCTCATACTCATGAACAAGCTGGATGCGTAGAGCGAGAGAACAGAACCGTAGTGGAAGCAGCGCGTGCCGTCATGCACGCACACGACAAAATTTCAGAAGCCTTGTGGGCAGAGATAGTCAATGCGACTGTATATGTATTAAATCGTACAGGGACTTCTAGCGTGTCTGACAAATCACCGTATGAATTATGGTACAGAAAGAAGCCGGCGGTTAAACATCTGAGAATTTTGGGCTGCACTTGCTACGCACACGTTCCAAAAGCGAATCGCAATAAATTAATGAGAAAGGCCAAGAAAGGCATTCTTGTCGGTTATGAAGGCGATGATGGTTATCGAATTTGGGATGATGATGCATTTAAATTGATTCAATCCAGAGATGTAACATTTGATGAAAAACTGCTACTTGGGAAAACAAATGAAAAAGAGCCCTTACCATCATCTGACCCTACGTTTAAGAGACACCTTCGTTTTGATGTCCCGAACCTTCAAAAATGCGACATGAACGATCAGAATAATTATTTTCAGCATAATTTAGACCGTGACTTGAGCCCTGAAGGTAGAATACAGGTAGCTATTGATCAACCTTCTATATCTAGGATCCAGAATAGGAATCATCCTTATCCTTTAGATATTGAACATGACAATGATCTAGTACGACCAACATGTGTGTCAAATGATTGTGACGAGGAATTTGAGGAATCTAATGACCCAATATTGCCTCCAGAAGATATTCAAAGAGATGATGTTGATGAACATGCTCAGTCTCTGGAGGAGATAGATCAAGAAGGTCAGAGGACTCTGAGAAACAGAGAAAACTTGAGAACACCACTTAGATACAAAGACTATGTCAGGGCCATAGAAGGTAGTGGTAGTTTTGAGCCTGCAACCTTTAAAGAAGCCATGTCCTGCAAAGATCGTGACATGTGGCGAAAAGCGATTGACAGTGAGATTGCTTCCTTAAAAGGAAACGAAACGTGGGAGTTGGTCGAATTACCGAAAGGTCGTAAAGCAATTCCTGGTAAATGGATATTTAAGATAGAAACAAATCCTGACGGTAGTATAGATAAATACAAGGCACGATTGGTAATTAAAGGTTTCTCGCAAAAGAAGGACATTGATTTCCACGAAAGTTTCAGTCCAGTGGCCAGGAGTAGTACGATAAGAGCAGTTTTAAGTATTGCAGCTACAGAGAAGCTGAAGCTTGCACAATTCGACGTTTCCACAGCGTTCTTATACGGAAAATTAGAAGAAGATATTGACATGAAACCGCCTGAAGGTGTTTCGGATACAAAGCTCGTTTTTAAGCTGAAGAAAAGCTTATACGGTCTGAAACAGGCACCACGTTGTTGGAACAGGTGTATAACAGATTATATAACACAAATCGGTTTCAAACAAAGTGAATCTGAGCCTTGTCTCTTCATGAGAAAGAGTGGGAGAGAGAAGATAATTCTGGCGTTATATGTTGATGACGGTCTCATCGCCTCTTCAAGTGATAAAGAAATTGTGAATTTTCTAGATCAAATGAGAGTCATTAAATTATTTTCTTGGAATGGAAATAAAATGTCTACCTGATGGATCGATCTTTCTACATCAAAAAGCATATGCAGAACGTCTTTTACAGAGGTTTGGTAAGGAAAATTGCAAACCGGTGAATACGCCAATTTTGAAAACTGGGGAAGTTCATCATGATAGTGAAGCTAAGGCTAAGACTTATTTTCCATATCCAGACATAGCCTATGCAGTCGGTGTCGTCTCACGCAATTTAGAAAAGCCTACATGGCAAGATATTTTAAATGTCAAAAGAATATTGCGATATATTAAAGGAACCATTGACGAAGGTATTTCATACAGTCCAGACAAAGCAAAATTAGAATGCTACAGTGATGCGGATCATGGAGGTGATATAGACACTGGTAGGTCAACATCAGGCACAATATTTTTGTATGCTGGAGGTGCAATTTCTTGGCAAAGTAAACGCCAGAGTACAGTTGCCATATTAACAATGGAGGCTGAAATAATTGCCGCCAGTGAAGCTGCCAGAGAGATAATTTGGCTGAAAAGAATCTTAAAAGACATAACGGGTGAAGATTGTGATAACGCTTGTTTATATGTAGATAATGATTCCGCAGTCAAATCAGCAAAAGCTCCATTTGAATATCACCAGAGAACTAAGCACATAAGATTGCGGTCGCTCTTTATAAGAGAATGCATTCAAGATGGAACTATTGGCATTTGTCACGTACCAGCAGCCAAACAAATAGCTGATATGTTAACAAAACCATTATATGGGCCCAGATTGTTAATGCTCAAAGCAATGGCAGGCATTTTAAAGAGAGGTGGATGTTAAGACTCTATGGTCTTTTTCTTAAGGTTAATCTATGCCGACTGTTGCTATGATGTAGGTTGTTTATATAATGACATGTTAGAGCTCTTTATAAATTTAATATTGAAATTCATAAATACTTCGTAAACTCGTTTATTATTCTACTTTAACAGTGATAACTGTACTTTATTTCCTAAGGGTCCGTGGACTGAAAAAGGCTGGGAAACGCTGCTATAATGTATACACACGCCACCTATAAATAGTTGGTCAGAAATAAAATCGGTGCATCCTGACGCTTCGAAAAATGAGATGTGCGGTCACAGATGGCCGCATGCCTTTACTAATGCAGGACATCGTGTCAGTCACATTGCTCAGTGATAAAAAACGACCTTTAATAAAGCATTGTGCATATCTTCTTACTGTTGTAGGTTTCAAAAGAAACCTGTGAAATTATAGCCGAAGCTCCACTTGTGGCGGTCACTCCTGCCTGCAGCTCGGACAATATGTTGATGCTTCACGAAGCTGTTGACACAGTTTTGTGACATCTTGTTTTAGTTTATTAACTAGAGGGAAAGAGATTTTAAAAAGTTTACATAATGTAAGCTCGGGTGGATAAATATAGATCGGTAACTTTTTTTCGTCAATTTATGTTCGTCAATTTATGCTTTAGACTTTAGAGGTACGTGATGTCTAACGTTGCGAAGAACAGAGTCCGGTAAACACCGGGCAAGGCAAGGTCAACAGTGTAATGAGGACTCAACCAATTTGCTGCCATAGAATGAAATCGAGTGGATATTGAAATTATGACAGCCGAGGCCTTGAGAGAAAGCATATCCGCGATTGCTAAAGACAGAGACACATTGTCAGTATTCATTCTCTTTATATTATTTGATGGGTCTACAGGGTTTTTCGTCTGAACGTTTCAGTAGAAAAATAAACTGTCTCTGAAAATCTAAGTAGGGGCGGTCGGGGTTCAAAGTGCCGGGGGTAGGTTGTTCCGATCCAAATAGCTTCTCAAAGAATAGAGATAACAGTAAGTGCGAAGTGCGTTGCGAAACGTCATACTAGTGCGCTATTGTGGTAGTCATTTTAGTAACGCCATGTTCACTCGTAATAACGGTAATTGATTGACGCTATTAAAACATCACGTAAATAATTATTTTTATTCTTATACTTTTTGGGCTATTTAAATATTTATTTTAGTTATTTGTGTAACCTGCATTATCAGTTACATAAACTATACAGATTCTGTTTTTAGTAACATTGTTGGTTTTCAATTACTTATTTTTTTTATATTTAGATATTACTTTGAAAATGAAATTTGGGGCTAAAAGTTCCTTTGGCGGGGGGCTAGTTGTGCCGCGGATCAACGTGGTCCGTAAGCCATCTCAGGTAGCGAATTGCGTCAAGCAACAACAAGGTCAACAACTAACGTACCTCTGGGTCTGGACCACCGAACATTGCTACCATGTCAATTATTATTCAAGCCACATCTAACATATTTTCTACTGAAACTGTCACACCCTTGGCAAAAGCAGCATCTACATCATCTACAACAAGTAAGCGACGAATAAGAAAGCGATACCGACATATACGGCTTAAAATAAAGTTTTAGCTTTAAAAAAGGCAACAAAGGAGGAGAGCAATAGTAAAATAAAGAAGAAGGAAATGAAAAAAAGGCGAAATAAGAAAGAAGAGGAAAAGAAAGGCTAGGGAAACTGTAAAGTGTCAAGTAAATCCATAGATGGTAAAGAAAATGTGAAACATAAAGTTCTGCAAGTAGTTGATCATGGCAGTGATGATGAAGACGATAGCCTGGAATAGTATTGCTTAATATGCTGTGACTTATATTCCAATATACAACCATGAGAACAATGGATATGATGATGTGATCCTGCGTAAGATTTGGGCTCATTTAAAATGCCTGAAATCTGAAAATGTTCACTCTTTTGTATGTCTCAATTCTAATTCTGACGATGAGTCATATGAATAATCATATTTTTAAGTCCCGCAAGATTGATAAAGATTTTTTCTATAAAGTATTATTTATTAGATGATTGATCTCAGTAGGTATAGTCAATTTTATGAGACTGAATAAATAAACTGTACTTTGAAAAGTAAGAATAAGTCATTTTTCTCAGTGTTTTAAATAATTGACATTTGTTAAATTTGATTAATACTTATTTAAACATTTTTGAATTAATTCATAAGTCCCCAGCCTATTGATTGGGTTGTATTAGGCACATAATCTTGTAATGATGGTTGTAACTGTTTTTTTATAGTTTTATTTTCATTAAATTTAAAACTTTATTGAAAATTCGTCACAAAAAAAATATTTTTGTACTTTTGTTAATAATACTTTCATCAATATTATGTTGAGTATGCATTATTGACTTTATACAGGTGGCCGCCGGCAGATTTTACACTTTGAACGGTGCTCACGGCGACTAGCAAAGAGTGAGCGGGGGGAGAGGGATATCATCCAGCCCGGGAGTGTTGCGGGTTGTTTAGTAGCCATGGCCCATGAGTCAGAGGACGGGAGCGCACCGCGCTTTTGCGGTTGAGGCGTATTTCGCGAATAATAATGCGATCAATGTGGCAAGGCGTCGCTTTTGTTCTCACTTCGAGATCCGACGAGACAAGGATGGTCCGTGAAATCAGTTGATATGGACGTGGATACAGAAGTTTAGAGAAACTGGATCCACCACAAACGAGCTTGGACCTTCAACGTCTGTTACTACTCCTGAAAACGCTGAACTTCTGAGAAGGGAAATTATGACAGATTCACGTAAGTCTATTCGAAAGATTGCAGCATCAACTGGTTTGAAAAAGACGTCAGTTCACAAAATTATTTTAAAAAAATTTAAGTTCCATCCATATGAGCTCCAAATCATCCAACAATTGAAAGAACATGACTTCATAAAAAGGCAGAATTATGCTAGAGTCGTTTTGGAACGATTTTCTACGACTACACTGTTAGGTATGTAACATCTTTTTCAGCGACGAGGGGAATTTTCATATCGGAGGATATGTTAATAAACAGAATATGCGTTATTGGAGCGCGAGCAATCTAAAAGAATTCCATGAAAAGCCTCTTCACAGCCCTAAGACCACAGTTTGGTGCGCCATTTCTGGAAATGGCATAATTGGACCTTTTTTACGATAGAGGCGAAACCGTTAACTCGCAACGATACTGTGCAATGCTGGACAACTTTTTTATACCGGCGCTGCACGGTCATGCTATGCTAGCTACAATAATAGAACCCACTTTTAGCAGGATGGATCTACGGCACAGGCCTACAGAGACTCGATGGCTAAACTCAGACCACTTTTTCCTAGAAAACTAAAAAGTCGCTTTGGTGACATAGCCTGGTAGGGTTGCCAACCGTACTATAATATATAGTATTGTACTATATTTAGGGCCTCCGTACTATATACTGTTGAAGAAATATATAGTACGCTAAAAATACTATATTTCAGTACAATAGCTCAATGTTTATATTTTGCAACACTAAAATTAGTAAAATAAAAAAAACATTTCGACAGACGTAATGTGCGCGCGACGTATTAATATTTTTGCATTTTACTAGAATAGCCATTTTTTACACAATTTTCATAAAGCTGTCAAGCTCCTTGAAGGCAATAATGTCACAGTATTAGATGTGTATCAAAGAGCTTGTAAAAGAATGTGTATAACATAATGTCCAGTCTGAAATTGGCATTACAACAACAAAAAAGAGACAGTTTCTATGAGTTTGAAACAAGAAAAATGTTAAATTCCCTGAAGGCAAAATCTCCTATAGAAATTGATGCCATTCAAAAGAATTTTTGTGAAATAAGTGGTTTGACTTTAATGAAAATAATTGGTTGTGCAAAATTCAAATATTTAATTTAAAACAGGAGGTATCTTTTGATGACTGTGTGAAGGTTATAGAAGTTATTAATTTACAGACAAAACTTGATATAAACATGGATGAACTTTATTGTGATAGAAATACACTAAACGAAATTATTTCCAAAATAAAAGATTCAAGCGAATTTCTTAATAAAAGCACTTCAGAAAAATGGCAGCATATTTTCAAAAATACTAAAAATAACTTAAATAATATATATAAAATAATATATTTTCTGCTCTCTATTCCAGCCACTTCAGCATTCACAGAAAGGATATTTTCAATTATGAATTCGAAGTGGCGGGAAGATAGAAATAGAGCAACTATATATTTAATAAAAAATGAGCTCTTGATTTATATTAATTTAAAACTTGATTGTGTTACATCGTATGGCAGTTTTCTTCAGGACAAAAATTATTAAAAAATGCAAGAAGTGCAAAGAAATATAGTTTTTATAAGAAGTAAATAATTAAAAATATAACAACCAGCCCCTTCGTGGGGCGAGTTGTTCCTTGTCGACTTACTACAGAAAAATAACTTTGAGACAAAATACACTATTATTTCTATAAATCTAACTATACATATTGAAACTAGAATAGTTTATGCATCTAGTTACAAAGAAATTATGATTGCTAATCTTTCTAAGACATTAATATTGTCCCCTACACAACAATCGGACGTCGAACCCCGTCTTCCCCTACTCCGACAAATTATGTTGTTAAGGTTTTCTATGGAAAATCGTGTAAACTGTAGAGGGAAAAAGAGACATTAATTATTTAAAGTTATTGTACCAGCGATATATACCACCAACAGCATAAAGCAGTAATCGACCCAGTAATACAAACAAACAGTTATTTCGCACAACCAGGTAACTTCTCGCTCGCGACCTTAACCGTTTCAGTGCGGATGACACGGCAGCCGTGTCATACGTTTCTTTAACGTGTGGCGTATGACACGGGAGCCGTGTCATTTTTAAATCGATTATATCTCCCTCAAATTACATTTTAAAAGGTTCAACCCTGAACATAACTTTCATAATTTTTCATGTATATTAAGCCTGTATGCTTCGTTTCTGAATATTCTATGAAAAAGAAAAAAATAGCGATTGTCAACCTTTTATGAGCTGTATCAATAATAACTTTTAATTAGGCACATTAAGAAAATGTCACTATTAGATGCATGGGGTCACTCCAGACGTCAAATACATATATGTATAAATCAAAATGGAATGGAAGGAAAGAAAAGGCTTTTAAATATTTACATTAAATTATTGTTTTAAATATTATGATATATAATATGGTCAATTGGTCATTGTGTAGCCCGTTTTAGGTGGCGGCTTTTTGAAAGATTTCAAAACACATAATGTAAAAACAGTGAATAGTCCAAGAGCAGGTTGGAAAAATACTGACCGATCGAGTAAGAGTTTAAAATGTTTTTTTTTTTTTTAATTGTACTTATATCGAGAAAAAATAGTACCATTGTATGTCCGGGCAAACCTTGTTTATAAGTATTAAATATATCGTCTCCGGAGCTATTTTCACACAGTTACTATATCAATGGAGTAAGAGACAGCTATTACAAGACACATAAAAGTTAGGAACAAATTCCGTGCAGGCATATAATGATATTTTTTATTCTCGATATAAGAATGTAGGTTAATGTAACTTTTTTAAAAAAACATTTTATTTTTTTATTTGATCGGCCAGTATTTTTGCAGCCAGGTCTCACTTCACAACGTGCATAAAAAAGCTTGCAAAAAAATAGTGAGTGCGGCTGTGAAACAATAACCCTAAAGATAAATGAATGCATGTGTTTTAAAGCACAATGACGAGTTTATTATAATTTATATTATAGTTCTCAAACAAAGTGTGGGAATAGAACTTTATGGTTTCTTTTTGTGTATTAGGTTTATGAAGTCAATAACATCAGATATGAGTATTAACGAGTCAACTAAGAACATTCACAAATCAAATAATTACATCGTTTTATAAACTTGTATTGGTCTAAAAACGAATGCAAAAACTGAACCTTCAATGAACTCAAATACATTACGGGTAGTAATTAAACGAGTGACTGTAAATTAAAATTTGAGGTATCAAAAATAATGAATTTAGCGTACAGAATTACTAAGTGAGCGACTGACTGCGAGCGACTAGAAATCAATAAAACAGCGACTTACAAACGATATTTGAGCTGCTTAAAATACAAAATGAGAAACTTCATAATATTTGAGCGACCTAATAATTGTTTGAGTGACAACATTACGTTCTGCATTTTTTTCAAAATTTGGTAAACTATATAAATATACTGAGCTGCATTTTATCTTAAATGAAGTGTTTTGAATATTAAAACGTATGTGAAAAATGCTTTATTGAGCTGTGTACTGTGAGCACACATTTTTTTTTTAAATTTGCTTATGAAAAAATTATTTGAGCAGTGTTTTGTGAGCGCACATTTTTTTTTAATTTGATTAAGAAAAAAGTATTTGAATTATAATAATAATAATAAATACTGCTGGACCGGTTCAGTCGAGGGGGTTTTTGGTGAATATAACCGTTCCACACGATGAAAATTTCTTCTCCTTCCTCCATGGGCCACCGGCTACTT
>LUGF01025588.1:47896-62651 GCA_001625245.1 Calycopis cecrops
TCTATATACTGGGTGGTCCAAAAGGTGACGTCCAAATATTTTTTTTGGATTGCTGACATCTGGATGTACTCGGAAATACCCCATGTATGTTAAGCGATTTTTTGTAGTTTACGAGATATGATTTTTTTTTCTTAATATTTTAAAATTTCCGACCTAACTATTAAAATAATTTTTTTTTAAAGTAGACAACATACTCTAAGTCTTAGGAGACTGAAACAGAATTTTTTAAGACGTTGTAGATTATGTATTGAAGCGGAAGGAAGACACTTTGAAAATTTACTATGAATAAAAATCAATCATAACTGTTTTGTTTTATTAATTATTAATGTATAACAATAATTAATCACACATAGCCAACCTAATTTACCTTAGAAATAACCAATAGGTGCTTTTAAAAGAATTAATTAATTTAGGACATTTTACGCCCCTGTAGGTACATTTAAAGGCAGTTTACGGCTAAAATAGGCCTATCAAGTGCAACTTACTTTGTATTATAATCAAAGCTGAAGGTCTTAGCAAGTTTTTAAAATTAGTTAGAATTCATGAAACTTTTTTATTTTTTTTTATTAAAATTTAAAAATTGAACTGCGACTCGCTCAAACGCAAATTATTTATTTTCCATCAAAATTTTTAATATCTTTTATCAGTAGTAGGAAGCTAGTTATTTTACACGTGAAAGTACAACTAATTAGGACTAAGACACAAAAAAAAATAACAAAAATGGCTTAATTCACAAAGAAAAAAAATTATTTTAATAGCTAGGTCGGAAATTTTAAAATATTATGAAAAAAAAATCATATCTCGTAAACTACAAAAAATCGCTTAACATACATGGGGTATTTCCGAGTACATCTAGATGTCAGCAATCCAAAAAAAATATTTGGACGTCACCGTTTGGACCAACCTGTTTATAAAACTCAAACGTGACATAGCCAGCTATCAACGCACAGCCCAAACCACTGGACGGATCAAGCTGAAATTTGGCATCCAGGTAGGTGTTACGACATAGGCTAAGAAAGGATTTTTAGAAATTCAACCACTAAGGGGGTGAAATTGGGTGTTGAAGTTTATATGGATTTCTTAGAAATTAAACGCGGGTGAAACCGCGGGGCACAGCTAGTCATACATACAAACGAAAATTTGCTAGCAATCGGTTCACATTTCAGCCACTAGTTAGCGTAGCAGTCTAGAAGCTTATTCTCTATAGGTATAGTTGTTTTGTCTTCTATAGTTTTTATTATTTACGTATTTCCAACAAATCAAATGTGCGCAACGTATTTTGATTTGTTCGAAATATGAATCTTATGATAAAGGTTAATTAGAATCGCATACCTTTATTTTCAAACATCAAAGGCGATATTATGACCATAAATATATGTAATTATGTATGATAATAATGCGCAATTGGTATTTGTTGTCAATTTAGATTATAAATCATCTAAGGTTGTCGTTTACAAAAATTAGCGATAACACAAAATATGTACCCCCCAATACATCGGTATAACTTTATTTAACTGCCTCGTGGTCTAGTGGTAAGCGTGTTCAACCACAATCGTGAGATCCCGGGTTCAAATCCCGGATCGGAGCAAAAATTGTTATTGGGATTTTTCAATTTCTTATAACAGTCAACAACGTAAGGAGTCAGGAAGTTGGCGGTGTCACACCCCTGTGCTTCGGAGGACAAGTTAAGCCGTCGGTCCTGCGCCAGATTTCTCTCCGATAGTGTCGGACTGACATCCCATCAGAATAGGAGAAGGAGGGAACACAGAGTTCACTTGTGTTGGCGCGCACACTTGTGCACTATAATATGTCCTGCGCAGACGGCTCGGCTTACGGGGCCCAGTGTTGCAGCCTGCGCCCCCTCCTGGATTCGGTACTGCCCACCATAAGCCTATAATACATATCATTGTTCCAGTTGCTTTTTTGATCTTAATTTATTATAAATGTTAGCAAGTCCAAGTTGAGCGACATTGTATTGTTTGATAACGAGCGCAGTGTTGCTGGAGCAGTTGTTATAGTGACCTCGAGGATAACGTGTTACGTGGGTGACATCCGCGCTGCCAACCAATTTTATCACAAATATTACTGGCAACCGATAAACAAAGCTCCATCACAATAATATTATTTTTTTATAGTATTGGAAGCAAAAGAGCAGTTGGGTCACCGAGATGACGGTTATTTCGGATGCCAACTGACATTTCGTTGCCGGCCTTTAAGATGAGAGCAGGCCCTTTTCTGGAAGATCCCTAAGTCGTATCGGTCCGGAAAACCCGGGGGCGCTGAGCTGATTCCACAAAAAAGTAGAGCACGAAGTGAAGCTCGGAGTATTAAGATGGTGTCGGTAGAAATTAGAAATTTGACGCAAAGTCCGATAGTGAAGTTAAACTGCAAGTATCAGTCCGAACTCTTCGGAACACACCTCGTGAAAAATACGGTAGAAGATGCACAGCGAACTGACACCTCTTCGTAGGGCAAGTGTATCAATCTTGCTGGAAGGAATTTGGTCGTCGCCGATTCAGCCGACGCGGTCAAATGGTATAAGCTGGTACTAAGATGCGCCTGCCGGAGAGAGAGAGAGAGAGAGAGAGAGAGAGAGAGAGAGAGAGAGAGAGAGCAGAGCCCCATGTTGGGTCTAGCCTGAGCTCTAGATCGATTAAAGGTCTAGAGCTCAGATTCAGAGGGCTTGCGTGAAGTATGCCTTCGCCCTATTTAGCACACCAAGCTTTTGCGTTACTAGTTTAGTTTAGCTGCTCAATATATCGAAGCCAAGTATTCCGATGCTAGTTGTAGCCTTTAGGGGCGTGTTTTTAAAAAGAAAAAACACTGTCTTCTTAGTGGTAAACGTTCAAACTTGAATTTTGTTGGGGTTACATTGGGCCGAATTTAGTCGGTCTCAAACTAAGACTTTGATTAACAAATACTTGACCTCAGACATGTATATTTCACGGGAGGTGACATATTGGCCAATGTGTAAGGCGTCGCTAGTGCTATTATCCAGATAACAATGGACGCCACTAGTCAGCAGCAAGTTATTGATAACATGCAGGAGAAACAAGGTGGGAGATAAAACACAGCTTTGTGGAACACCAGTATTCATAGCCTTAGATTCGAGCAACCACTATCGATAACTACCTTGATGCTCCGGACTGTTAAGAAATTGTCAATCCAGTCACATAATTTCATAGAAAGCCGACAAGCTGGGAGTTTAAGAACCCCAATTTAAAGCCTTTGCTATGTGCAGATTAACCGCCAATACTTCCGCCCACCGGTGAGTAAGGTAAGGTCACCAGCCGAGCGAACTTATCCGAACTTACTGGCGGTCAGTAAGCAGCTGGTGATAAGTATCACAGTTGATTATTATCGATTCCAAGATCTTCGAAAACAGGGGGGGGGNNGGGGGGGGGGGGTTATAGCTATAGGTCTCGTGATGAGTGGTTGTCCGCTGTCGATTCAGGCGAATAGGAGGACCTGGTAGCAGCTGGAACAAATGGTGGGCCAGGACCGTTAAAAAAAAGAAGTTGTTGGTTCCAACTAATAAACTACCAGATATCTTTGATGGCTTCTCATCGACGGACGAAGTTTCGTTTCTGACAGGCCAAATATACCTAATAATAACAACATGGTGTGCCAAAACGACAATTATCATACACTTAACAAACAATGTTGAACACTCAGACTTGGAATACATACTTTAAATGCATATAACTTGTGAAATAACAAAAGTCCAATGACACAGAATTGTTGCAGGTGTAGCAAAAATTGCATAACTTTGTTTTCGCTTGGTATCCATAAATTGCTTTCTACAGACCTCTCTACTTACAAGGAAAAATCTGCTACCAGAAACAGCGGCGTGTGACCGGACTTTTTCTTTGACATCAAAATGAGGTATAGGCAGGTAAAGACCTGCCAAAATTTCACGGATTTGTATTTTCAGGGTTCGTATTACTAAGAGAACAACACGGAACCCTCACAGGATCTCTTATAGGATTACAGTTAGGGAAAGGTAGTGCTGCACTGCATGCATGCAGCGTGGATGTCTATGGGCGTCAGTAGTAACGGAAATGGCTTCACCTGCTGTCTGTACGAAACGCGACACGCGAGCAGGAGCTGCCTCTTGATGATGATACACCGCCACATATTGAGCGCCGCAGTAATTGGGGTTGGGTAAGTGGCTCAGGGGCGTTTTGCAGGGAAATTACTTTTTGAAATGTAATATAACGCAGCGTCACACCGCGGCGCGCGGCACGTGTTGCTACATCCACAGGCGGTCACGTGGTCGCAGGTGTGGCGTCACTCGATACTCCTCGCTGACTCTGAGGGCTGTATTGCACCGGGACACCATGGCGGCGCAACCAGTCGCCGCTACCAAGAAAATGTATACAGCTCTATAGAGCATTACTCACCTGGTGTCCGGCTGGTGGTACACGAGTCCAGAATGTTACTGGTCGCTCCACCACACTGGTGGCGGCGCCACTAACTTGTATAGTGCTGTCTCACTCGCTCGGCCGCCAGCGCCATCACCACGGCGCGGCTGGTGGCGCTGCCGCGGTGTCCCAGCGAAGTGTAGCCGAAGTTTCCGTTAAGCCGATACGACCCCGGGATTTTTCTTTTTTTTTAAGGTATAAGGGGCAAACAAGCAGTCATAGCTATTTTCATGACTACCAACGCCCGTAGACATCCGCATAAATATAAACAGATGCGTCGCCCTCTTATTTCTATGGGCCACCGGCTACTTATACATCTCGTATAAGCGAGAGGTACCTCCCCGCACACTTGCAGCGTGGCACTACCTCTTCCTGAAATCTATATACAATATAAAACTCAAACGTGACATAGCCGTCTATCAACGGCACAGCCCAAACCACTGGACAGATCAAGCTGAAATTCGGCATCCAGGTAGATGTTACCACGTAGGCATCCGCTAAGAAAGATTTTTAGAAATTCAACCCCTAAGGGCGTGAAATAGGGTGTTGAAGTTTATATGGATTTCTTAGAAATTAACGCTGGTGAAACCGCGGGACACAGCTAGTATTAAATATAATACATAAAATCCAAAGATCTTCAAGAAAAAATCCTAATCATCTCTGAAAAGCCGGCAACGCGTCTGCTAGACCTCTGGTGTTGCGGACGCCTGTGGGCGTCGGTGATGGCGGTTGAAAATGAGACTTACGAAATTAATATACAAGACTCGTCTTAATGCAGAATAACAATTACTTTTAACCAAATATTAGAAAACATGTACTAGATTTGCTATGTATAAACAAGTTTTGACTCATGCTTTAACTCTTAAATGATAATAACAATTTAATAATATGTGTGGAAACAAGACTTGACGACTCTCGCCGCACACACACATACGTATTACGTGCACATAATAATTATGCAGGTGGAGCTCTATCTCCCCTACACTCTATTGTCATGCGCGAATTATAAAGGCGGTCCTCTGCGATTGTCCGGTCTCGTTGCAATGAAGCAATGGCAGTATTACTTACAAGAAGAGATAATACTTTGACGAAACTTCTATCACTTGAATGAGCTCGCCGAAGTGGCAGCGAGCTGGTCACACACTGAGGAGAACAGCTGGCAGACGGGCCAGGAAGGTTGTGGAGGCAGTGAGGTGCTGGTCCACCGCTCGCAGGTGGGAGACGATCCCGGCGCAGTCACTAAATGTTAAAGATATTTTTTGTGACGCGGGGCTCCTCTGGGATCCATAGGGGGGGCTAGCGAGCAGTCGGAGCCCACTGATGACCACCGACGGCCATAAACATACGGTTGCCCTCCTCCTGTCCCCTCGTGGGCAGATGTGTGAGACGTAGCGTTGCCAACTCAGTTGATCAGAAATTCGGGAGGGCTAAAAAAAAGGTCATGAACATGCTCGGAAGGCATTTTTGACATTATGAGATTACAATAATTTAATTTTGCTACAGCCCGCCGCCCGCCGGGGTTGCAACTCGCAACAGTCCGGGAGATTTTACCTGCGTTCCTGGAGTCGGCAGATTTTAAAGCCCCTTTTTTCCGGGACAGTGGGGAGCCCACACACCGCACGTAACAACATCGTAGCTATCACTTTACTTTTACGCATTGTGTAACATTTTAGTACATTAAACAATGCGTAAAAGTAAAGTTAATTTAACTCATACGTTTACGGCTAACGCCGCGCCGTTGTCGTGCGAGCGAGAGGTTCCCGGTCGTGTCCCATTATTATTTGACACAAGACTAATGCAGACACGACAAGATTAAATAGTTTTATCGTAAATAAATACATTCGCGTGTTTACGTAAGAAATCAACAAGTGACCTCAATTACCTATTGTGCAGTACTTGTATCAACATACAACTGTCATGATATATTCAGGTTCAAGACAACCACTGCGACAGCCCGCAGCCGCGCTGAGGTCAATTAAAGGTTGCTAGTTATCGTGACCCACATTATCTGAGGCACGCAGCCGTTGGGTCCCCGGGTACGTGATGACCGGCCGAACTACATTACTGTGTAATAAATAATTTGCAATGAACACTCTGTACGGCGCGCGGCGCGCGGCCGCGGCGTACAGACACGTCTTACTACGAGCTTCACTATATACATTAATTATCGGAAGTAACAAAATACCTATCGTCGGCGTTATAGTGCTAGTTGGTATGTTATGCAGACCGAGTAACACGGGGTGTATAATACTAAATCTTTATAATATAAGAGAAAAGAGACATTAAAATAAGTAGTTTGACTAGTTAGTATTCTGATTAATACCTACAATTTTAATTGTAATTGATAATTATACATCCGATAAAATTAAAAAATCAGACCAACAATTTGGTTATTATACAGTGCAACAATATTACAAATGCGAAAGATGAAAGTATGTTTGTATGTTTATTTATCCTTCTTTCACATCAAATTGGATCAACGGATCGATGTAATATTTTGTATGGAGGTAGTTGAAGGCCTGAAGACTGGAGTGTCGTCACTCGTCGGCTCCTTTTTATCGAGACAAATGAAAATATCGCGAGCGAACTGCGAAGTAACATCTACTTATGTGCCTACAAATGATATATTTCGTAGCCAGAACAGTATAGGTTCCTACATATAGATAATTTCACATGAACCCGTTATAGGATTTCCTGGACTATCAAAAAACCTCAATGTCTCTGAAGAAACGTTCACTTCCAAAATGAATTAAGTACAGCTTTCCAGGCGGGGCTTGTTAATGTTGATGAGTTCACAAGCGCAAGCTCCTGTCAGCAGTTACTACTAGACGCAGCGAGTGTGTCCACATGAAGTTGTCATTAAAACAGTAATATCGGACATGTGTCAGCTGTTGAGTTGTAAGCAACGTTTTATGGGTCGAGTTATGGCCGTCATGTCATGTGAGCTACACAGATATACCGACCGGTCAGAAGGAGGGTCATGTTTGTCAAGTCGTATCTGTTCATTTTTTCGGACCTGAATGTGGAAGCGAAAATAAGCCCAGTTCGTTAGGTGTTTGTACTAGTCGGGCGATGATACTACGTTTTGGGGTCGAAAGGGGCACCGACCGCCGTCTCACCGCAGATGGGAGAGATGCATCTGAATTTAAGAGTTTGTGATAACTTATTTGGCTAATATTATCTTGGCCAGAGGAGCCGAGCCGTCCCACTTTCGGAACTCCGGCCGTCTGACGAGGTACGCACGGCCGATCTACTGCCGGTCATTTGCGGTGTGGGAGAGGCTGGAGAGGGGCTCGTTCGAGGGAAGGAGTCAAGGAGGAAAAGACAATTGCATGGGCTTCTGTGGATGTTCATGGCGTCCATGTCAACGCAAGCTTGACACGCTGCGACTCGTCGATTGCCCTCTTACGGTTATTTTTTTTTATATTAAAACTTCCATTACGATCAGATTTGAAAGATCCTTTCACGTCACCCCAATGGTTTTAGATTACATCATGTGACCTGTGAGCAGCTGCGCCGCCGCGCTGCCCTGTATGTATGTATGTATGTACGAGTGTGTATGATATTTTCCATTTATTGCTCGCCCATACATCTGCTCGCTCCAAGGCTGTACAAGAACGGCGCACATGATCACAGGACCGCCATATACGGGTCTCTAAGTGCAAATGCTTATTAATAATATTTTTATAGCCAAGTCATGTGAAGGGAATCTATTATGAAGGTTTTACCTCGCAGCGTACAGTCCAATAGGTCATCACTTCGCGCAGTCGGGTAGTAGAACGGACAGGGTGGTGCTCGTACCTCTGACTTCCATGAAACCGCTGTGAAGTGTCAGCTTTGCTGTCGCCTTTGTGCGGCTTGCGAGTTTCAGATGTCCCAAGGTGGGGTGGGCGGAAGGAGGTCAACGCAACTGTATAACAATATATGCAGATGTATATGGGCGTCAGTACACAAAATGCTCCGATTGTTTGTTTGTCCTCATAGATGGAATGTTGATAGTGTAGAGCACTGATGTGCGTCCACCAGGAGCGCAGAACCGTTAGGAGATTTTAATTTGGAACATGTCTGGTGCAAGTACTTTCACAAAACGCCATAAACTGCATACTAACGATCCACACACGAACCGCGCGCGCCTGCTCCGTGTATCGACGAGCTCCACGCGTCCGCGGCGCGTCCCTTTGTTTGGACAGCGCTCCGCCGACAGCCGACACCCGACAGGTCCACCGCGTCAAACAATCCGCTTCCCAGAACAAGCCGGCTACAAGTTATGACCGTTTGTCTTGGACGACTGGCCTTTGTGTGGTTTAGCAACATCTATTGTTGGTTGGTAACGTTCCATGGACGGTAGGGAACTCGACGGGAACAAAACGATACAACACAACAACACTGATCGTATTTTATGTACAGTATATTCTCTCTTCGTTTAGTTGAATAAAAATTCACTTCTCTTATGGGGGCAAACGAGAAACCGGAGTCACAATCCGCATAACAATTTTGGAGAGTTCGCTAATGACACAATATACCTTCTAAATAGGGTTGCCATCCGTCCGGGTTTCCCCGGATTTGTCCTAGTTTAGAGGGCGTCCGGGGAGCGTCCGGGCGGGGTTTTATTTGTAGTCCGGATTTTGATTTGATTTTTGAATGATTGATTTGATTAAAAAAACTAAGACTAAAAATTTCATTTCATTTGAAAGAAATGTTTATGGTTAATGAAAGTATTTTTTTAAGTTCGTCATTTAGTTTAAAATAGCATTAAAATAAATAATAATTGATTTATGACCATTCAAACTATATTTTATTCTTCTGAGTATTTTATGAAAAATACTATTTTCTAACGTCCGGGTAAGAAGCTCCGAAATCCGGGGTTCTTACGTGCCTTGTCCTGGTTGACAGTTTTTTGAGATGGCAACCCTACTTCTAAATCGCAATATAGTTACATATACTTGGCCGGTTTTTCATCTTCGGAGGCCAATGGGATAACATTCTGCAAACCGACGGCTATAGTCTGTTCCCACGTCGCCGCGTCGCCGTCGCAGAGGTTACGCAGCAGGCCTTACTACCATCGCGGGCTACTTACTCGGCCGTGGCGGTCTGTGCGTTCCCAACCCGGCAGCAGTAGCGCCTTTTACTGGACTACTGCTGTCAAGGTTACAATAATTATTGCTCAACAACAGAGACGTGGGCTGCTACTTACTACCGCCGCGCTGTAGAATTACAGATGATGAAATTCAATGCAATGAACAAAAAATTTCAACGCAAATAAAATTTGTTGTTCTGTCAAGAAAGAATAATATGCAATATAGATGTGTTGTCCATTTATACTCCCAACGCTTTGCCACTCTTATCTAAGCACATTTTATTATATTATGTAGGCAATGAAGACTAAGCTACGTTAGAAAATGTAGCACCAAAACATATGACATGTACTTGTAGACATTCTAGTCACGTACGCCGACGGTGTACTATCCAGCACCGCTATTTCGGCGCAGTGCGTAGCTGTGCGCTTAGCATTGAAATTGAGTAAGTTTTGGAATCATCAGCTAGTGCCCGCAGACAGGTGTGCCGGCGACGTAGCAGCATGCGGCCTGCTCAGTCTGAGGAACACTTTCAAATTGTGTACTGGCATTTGATGATGGGGATGTATCCCTGAGAAATCATATTATGTAGTAGTAGTCTGGTGGAGGTAACTATTATATAAAGTTAGAAAATTATTTTATGTAAATATTCGTCTAATCATTAATCATGTCAATAGCAATTTGCTAATAATGTATGATATTTTGTCTCTCCATTGAACATTAATTGCATACTTTAAAAGCTTTGTCTGCAAGAAAAAAAATGTTTATTGCAGGTCAACGTTTTTATAACTATCTTCGTTGTGGTCCTACCTAAAAACAGTATATTGTTGCATGTTAAATCAACATAGATGGCGTTTACCATGACAATAGCTGCAATGAGATTAATAAATTGGTGTGATTAATATAAGACTGCAGTTATAACATAAACAATAGCCGTTATATATTTTAAATTGCCATTGAATTATAATTTTTAAAGTGCAATATGTTTTTGGGTTACCAGACTTTATTCAAGGTTTCTAGCTTACATCAACAGATGGCGCTGGGAGTATAACAAAGACAGTTATGTACTCCTGTATGCAGTGTTGTGATTGTCATTTATTTTGTAATAATACGAACTAAGTTTATTGACTCTGTGATTGTTTGTTTCTAAACACCTACGTAGTGAACAATAAAACAACAAATGTAAATGTGGCAGTAAATATATTCAGAAAATATCAACCATAATAATAGACTTGATTTCGTCAGTATAAAAAAAGTTTTATACAAGTATCAATTAGTAAAAGTACAATATTGTCAACAAATCAATTCTATTAATCGATTTCATTAAATTGCCTAACTTTAGTAGTTTATTATTGCTTTATACAATATCATATCGAGTCGTAGCATTCGATAACACAGAAATTACATAAGACTATCTAAAACTTAGGAATACGACCAGGCTCCGTCCACTCGGTCCACCTCGTTACTCGTACTCGTACTCGTACACAATAAACACTTAATTTAGATACAATAATAATTAGATATCACAATCGAACGAACGTTCCTCCACGCACACGCGGCGATACAAACAAAGGCACGAGATCTGCTCTACGACTATTGTATACACGCGACGCCGACGCCCTACAACGTGCACGCGGCGTGCACCACACACCCACAACTTCGGGAGCGTTAAAAGTTTTTAAAGCGGTTCTGGAATACAATGACGGCCCGCGGAGGTCGTTCCCCGCTCGGTGCAATGGAATGTCGACGCGGCCGCCGCACTCGCCACACGCTCACTACACTGTCCCGCCTTTCGAGTCCTCGAACTTTTTCGCTAGATCACTCATCAGCTCCTTGTATATGAGCGGGTCGATGTTCTTGCCGAGCTGGTAGAGCACGAACCAGTCGCCGATCTGCAGGCGGCGCGCCACCGCCTCCACCTCCGCCTGCGGCGCGAGGCGGCTGCGCGCGCGCAGCAGGTACAGGCGCACGCTGGGGCCCGCCACCACGGCCGCGCGGTACACCAGCGAGATGCCGCTCAGGATGGACAGGATGATGAACCAGAACCACAGGAACACGTAGATCTTCTCGTTGACTATGTTGAGGGGGAGCACGCACAGGCCGTCGAACTTCTGCACGGTGCCAGAGGGTCCGTACTTGTGGAACGTGCACTTGGTGATCTTGGGGAAGACGCGCGCCATGGGGTCGTCGCGCTCCTCGGGCTCCATCTCCGTGAAGCGCACCACGTCGCGGCCGTACGTGGAGAACTCGCCGTCCAGGAAGAAGTCCACGAAGTAGATCTGCCCCACCACGTTGATGAAGTTCAGCACCTCGCAGATGAAGAAGCGGAACGCGTAGAAGTTCTGCGTGTGCAGGTTAGTGTGGAAGTAGTCGACGAGGAGCTTCTTGCGGTCCGCCTTGCACTCCTCGCCCACCACGGGGCAGTTGAGATCCAGCACCAGCATCTTGACGCGGCCGCCCTCCCACGTCTTCCACAGGTAGCGCGGCACGTAGAACATGATGGCCTGGAAGAAGAGCACGAAGCAGACCCACTGGTAGTACTTGTGGTACTTGACCTCGTCCTCTCCGTCGACGTGGGTGGCGATGCCGGGCTGCGCCACGTCCTTGCCCACGCGCCCCACCAGCCGGTTGGGGATGGTGAAGGTGGAGTAGATCCAGCAGTACGTGTCCATCACCGCGTACGGGATCTCGTCCACGATGCAGTCGATGGGGTCGCCGATGTACTGGCGCGAGGTGACCAGCAGCGAGAAGGCGATGAGGATGATGACGGTGGCCTTGTAGTGCAGCCGGAACACATTGTTGTCGATGCACACCGAGTCGAGCTTGAGCAGCCCCTTCACGGAGCCGAACACGTCAAACATGGCGGATGCCGCGGGCGCGCGGCGCGTCGGTCGCGGGTCGAGAGTGCGGGCGTGCGGTCCGCCCGAGCGTCGAGCGCGGAATGCCGGCGCCGCGGAGGGGCTCGCCGCGAGCCCGCCGCCCTCCCCGCTCCGCCCGCAGCCCCCTGCCCCCGCGGCGCTCGCAGTCTTCTCCTCGGATCAACGACACAACACTGACCCTATTTCCACTGTTCGTATTTCGTGGCGCGTCACCTGGTAGTCTCCGCCGGTCGCCGCTGGCTACGCATCTCACAAAACACCATTCAAATTACTTGCCAGTCGCCGCTCGGCTCACACTTGACGGCTACTGCCATTAACATTTATTAAGCGCACAGCTAATGACAACTAGTTACTTGCAAGCTGCACGGGATGCAGTGCAAGTTCGGCAGACGCACCGCACGCGGCGGTTACCTAAATACCTGCCTAAATAATCATTTACAGTTATTTCTAAACTATACAACTTTTGACTTGTTTTTCGTGGAATAACTGAGTCAAGTCAATGAATAATTACAGTTACGGTATCTTACATGAACCTGTCTCTAAAGTCGCGGTAACTTCTGATTTTTGCTGATCAAATATAGATAAAAGTTAAAACTTGTAAATATTTTGGCTGCTTCAACAAACTTAGTTTAAGTTATTTTATATAAATATTAAGTTAAGGTCTTAATAAGTAGGTATAATGTAGACAGTAGAAGTAAGTGTCGTAGAAGTAAACATTATTATTATTGTTAGACACGAGGTGAGTTTTAAAATACATGTTCGGTTATAAATTGTAGGATGAAGGGTGACTCATGAAGTCCTTTGTCAAAAAAGCACCCTTTGTGCGTAACATTTAGAAGGGACAAAAACACGCGCGTACTGCGTACAAGACCTGCTAAACGTACTTTTGTGTTGTGAAATGTGATGTTTTCAATAAATAGTCAAAACTAGATAATGCAAGCTAAGAATTTACAAAATCCTCTGTATTTTTAATGATGATTTTAAGGTGTAAGTAGCCGGTGGCCCATGGAGGTGGGAGTAGAAAGGATGGCAGCGCATCTGTATAGCCTCTATGCGGATGTTTGTGGGCATCGGTAGTCATGAAAATGGCTCCGGCTGCTCGTTTGCCCTCCTATACCATTAAAAAAAAAAAAAAAAGGTAGATACGTGCAAACGTATCATAATTTATATATTTATTATTTTTTCATGCACATAGTACTACTTAAACGGTTTTGAATAATTTGTCGTGGATTCAAATTACAATCTGTAATATTTAATTAAGAAAATTGTTTCATCGCGACTTTCATCCCGAAAATGTAAATGGTTGTGAGGCTGATCCGCGGACAGCACCTTCGAGCACGGCACACTGGCCGGGCTGTTAGTAAGTATTAAATATTAAAGAACATGTCTCGAGCATGTTTACAAGACTGTAATGAAGGTTACGTGCGGCACCGGCGCCGCGCCCGGACCAGCCTGCGCGTGGAGAACCGGCTCAGCAACTCGGTAAAGCTCCTTCTTAACTCGAGTATGTTATGAGCCACGCAGTAGTTTCACTATCTAATTCCCTTCGCCGCCCTCGTTGACTCGCAATTTTTTTTATAATAGGTGTAAGGGGGCAAACGAGCAGTCGGAGTCATTTTCATGACTACCGACCCCCATAGACATAGCATAAAGACAATAAAGATGCGCTGCCCCCCTTCCTTCTCTCCATGGACCCGGCCGACTCACGCCCCGCACGAGCCCCGCCGTGTAACGTAGGCCCGGGTATCTCCCCGGTTTATTATATTCGGTATTGCGGCTGCATGCAGCATGGCACTACCACTTGTTATGGCCCATAGTCTGTACAATATGATGCACTTATCAGAAGCATTAGTTAGTGAACATCCTGCCCGGGCTCAGGTCGACAGTGCCTCGTCTTCCTCACCCGTTTACCGTCACGTCTCCTGTGGTCAGTCAGTCAACAGTCGGGGTAGAGAACAGCGCCCGGCTGACCTGCTGGTGAAGCAGACTAGCCGCTGCAGGGACTGTCGCCGTAGACTCCGCTGGCCCGGCTGACCTGCTGGTGAAGCAGACTAGCCGCTGCAGGGACTCCGCTGGCCCGGCTGCTAGCGCCTCGTACTACAAACATACTACTACTGACTGCAACTGCTGGCCTCCGCGTAAACGCTGGACCGAGTTTTAACACATGTACCTCCACGACGGTTTCGCCACTGGCCTTGTTTTCCCGTGGCCCTGCTGCCAGTAGGGTGTCATGGCGATAACTTGGTGAGTCCAGGCCTGTGCTATGTCTTATGATGTCCTCAGTTCAAACGAATATTGCTCATAGCAATAGAACAAGTTTGACGAGTTTTATCGCGGTTCTGTCTGTACGTTTACCAACGATAGCCGTAGTGGGATG
>LUGF01025588.1:88615-101688 GCA_001625245.1 Calycopis cecrops
GTCAAAATAGTTTTATATTAAGCTATATTCTCAAACCCCCTATGCTGTATACAAATAAAAAGGATGATTAATGATTATATAAATTACCAGGTATTGTTCACCTGATTGTCTACTTTTGCCTCACAAGACAACAGTTCACAGGTTGTAAAATATGTTTATTATAATACTACTGCTAGTATATTATATTAAAACCGATAAGCCAATAAAATACTACTACATACTATCATTTATCATAATTATCTTCATACTAGGACAAATTAAAATTCCATTGCCTTCTGGGTTTGTATTGTCTATAAAAATTTGATCCAATGTCCCTTTTAAAGGAAAATGGCGAACTCCCATAATTTTTTTTGTGGCATTCTTTAGGCATGGTTGACTATGGTGATGTCGCCGCAGCAGACAAGATACAGTTTTATCTTTAAGAGAAAAAAATTATATTGGTAGATTAAATGTTCGATTTACTATGTTTTGAACTATTCATTATTATTAGTTTTGAAGTTGGTTTGGTCTTTTCGTTACTCTTTTATATTATATTATACTCACTTGTATATTTGGTTATAAATGTTATAAATGAAGAGACTTTTTTTTTAATGTCATTCATTTACTTGCGTAAATTGTAATATACCTAAATGACGCTACCATATTTTTTTTGTTTGCCCCATAGTTTATTTCTGTTTTGTTTTAAGGTTTGATATCGACTTTGAAAACAATTTGAACGAGCAAGAGAAGGCCCTGCTGCTCGCCGCGGCCATCCTCATGGATTACATGTTCAAGCTGCCTTAACAAAAATACAAATAACCACCAAAGATCAATGATGATTTGAGATTAGTAGACACTTGGCGCGTGTTTAGTATCAAATCAAAACTTGCACAATCCGGAGTCATTTTTTGTATACCAGTTGTTTTTAACTTTAACTTTTTTGCTTTACGTGTCCTTTTTACGACAGCTAAATATAAATAATATATATTTACATGTAAAGTATCATTGTGAATTGAATAAAATAAATGTTTATTCTTCCTTTTTTTATTAATTAATAAACGCCTACAATATTTTTTTCAAGAAGACTTCTGTAGAGGAGGATGGAGACAGAGATATTATGCAAATTAATATTGTTAATTAGCCCTAAATTTTTCCCCTAATAAGTCTCAACAACGTCGAATATTGTCACCTTAAATTTGAGGTAAGCTTAACTGTCAATGACTGATTGATTTCTGACTATAAAAGGTATACTACTACTCGCCTTAGTAGCCAATAGCATTCCCGAATTGGGGCCCGTTAGAAGCCCGACGACTGTTTGACCGACGAGGCGACGACTGTTTGACCGACGTTTATTTTTTTTTTTCAGGCCAAAGAATGATAAGTATTGTGAATAAAATTGCGTGGGTATTTAATATATTGTATTAAATTTTGAATTAATTTAGGGTAGAGAATTAAAAAAATACTGTTGATTGTTAACAATTTTATTCTTTTTTTAGAAATTACAGATTTATTTCAAAATATTGCGTGCCGTCCCGCGCAGTCTTGTATCTTCGCCATTTTTTTTACTTTCTTGTTGCTTTCTTTCTGTTCTTTGCATATTCCTCGTTGCATTTTGCTTGTTGAAGAAAGACCAATTCTGTCTTCATTATTTCTTACTATCTGAAAAAAAAATCAAAATAAAGGCTTTAATAATATTGAATGTTTTTTTTACAGCCTTTTATGAGCCAACTGTAGACGTCCTTCGGCTCCAATAGCCGTTCACAGTTGGACATAGGGTCATACATAGGTCTATAGTATAAGGGGCAAACGAGTAGTAGGAACCATTTTCATGACTACGGACGCCCATAGACTTCAACTTCGGGAGCGTGCAACTCCGCAACGGCCGTCAAATCGAGAAAACCTCACATGACCTGATTGACTCACCGACATGAACTCTACTGGATGGGCGCATAAAAATAGGAAGTTTTGAGAAAAATATTTTTTTGACGAAAAATAAACTAAGTCCCCAAAGCCTGCTTCGAACGTGTGTAACTCTGTAACGTAATAATATATTGAAAGAAAATTATAAGCACATTAGGCTTTCTTTTAAAAATATTTTTACTTATTAAGCAACCTTTTTTTTACACTTGCATTGAGGCAAATCAAAATATCCTTGCCTTATAACAAAATCATCAAATAAAATTTACTTACTTGAAACCATAAACTGTTGACTAGTTTGCTCAGCAAGAATAAAGGTAGTACCCATATCATGCGGAATGTCATAGACAGAAACGGCTGTATCCATCCCCAGACACTGTGAGCCACTCCAGGGTTGTGACCAAATATTATGATTACTAAGTACTTCACCGACGGTAACAAGGCATACTCAAATATGAGTATACTCAGTAAAAATATAAAGCCATTGAGTATACAGGATTGTAACACCCTTGTAAGTACCTTAGATTCCCTGAAACCATAAACTATACATTTTTTTATTTAGTTTCATTTCATCGGCTTACTGCAAGATCTCACTAATGGACATTTACAAAACTTTGAAAAATCAATTGTTCATTGAGAATGCTGTAATATAGTGTTATTAATGAAAGCAAAACTAATCAATGAATTAGTTGTGGTTTTAATGATAACATTTTATTATACTCAGTGTTATTAATGAAAAATTTATGTAAAGATGATTTCTTAAAGTTTTGTAAATGTTGGTTAAACAGTTTTTGCAGTATGCAATTAGTAAGTAGTACATTACTGCATTGCAGCGCTATGGAGCTGGCATGACTATCTTATGCTTACTTGATGCTGCTACATTTGTTCGCTTTGTCATACCATTTAATAGCGTTTGTAAGTAGCTAGTGGCTCAATGAGGCATGTTAATGGGTATTGGTAGTGTGCCAATTGGCTCTAATGGTTCTATTTGTCTCTCTATGCTATATAAAATAACATGTTAACATAGGGAATGGTCAAAATACAAGCTTTAAAGCTTTATAATAAAAAGATATGTTTGAATTGAGCCTTTTTATCATACATATTGCACTTTAATCTTATCTATCATATCAGACACAGCTGGACCTTGGTATTACAATGACAACATACACAATACATTATGACATTAATTGATACAAAAAAGCAACCTATTTTTTATGTTTGGTTTATTATGTACATCATACACATATATACAATATTTTATGATTACTAAGTTCTTTACCACTTTACATGGGCATCACTAAATATGGTGTATATGCAGGTGGTAACTAAATCATAATGCCATTTAGAAATCTTAATTACTTCACATTATGGCCGTTATTAGGCTTTCTGGAAAATAGGATTGGAATTTGGACTGACAGCAAACCATATGGCAATTATTACCTATTTTTTAATATTGTGCCTGTTAGACTTGATAATTAAATGATACTTTGTGATTAGTCGATTGACTGAGGCTAATTAATTTACTTTTTCTAATATACAAATATGCATAAATTTAAGTTAAAGAGATAACCATCACTTACTGTTTGACTTTTGTATGTTTTTCTTTATGTTTTTCCAACTCTATTTGCGGTGAACGGCTAAGTGCGCGTTCATTTATTTCTTTATCTAAATAAAGAAGCACAGTTACGCCACGTAGACTGTCAATAAACCCCTTAATTAACGATACAGAAAAATTCTAAAACAAAGACAAATTTACAATTTTAATCAGAACCGACTAACAAAGACTTTAATTTATTAAAATATTCACTTACCGTAACACTTTCCATTTTAGTCTAGCACAACTAAGATTCTAATTCATTATTTCGCGAGATATTGTTTTTAAATTTACAATTTACATCATTGTTTTCCTACAATTTTAAAGTTTGACGTAAAATAAATCGTCTACAATCTTGCAGTTTGAGTGATCTACAAAATTGAAAACACAAGTGTCAAAATCCAAGGGGAACTTTGATCGCGATTTAGGGCTACCATTACAATAATTTTCATCGTCACGGGGAATACATCGAAAACACGATTGTCTGTTTAAAATATGATTACCTTCATTCATAAAAATATGAATGAATCGTAAAATCCTTAATCCTATTATTATTATAAATGCGAAATTTTGTATGTTTATTTGTTTGTTACTCCTTCACGCAAAATCTACTGAACCGATTGACAAGAAATTTGGCACACACATAGAGACTAACTTGGATTAATACATAGGATAGTTTTTATCCCGAAAAAAGGTTCCTATGGGATGATTTTTGATATTCCACGGGACCGAAATTTACGTGGGCAAAACCGCTAGATTAACATATATATAATAATACGACTATTCGTGATAACTGATAAAAGTAATGTTGTAAATCATACTTTTAACTTTATAAGTTTTAAAGCAGAACGGAAAATGCGCTGGTATTTTTAGTGTAATAGACACAAGTTTCTTTATTTTAGATACCGATTCATCTTGCTGGCTAGTAATGAAACCTATTTTAATTGACTTAGTTAGTACTTACCAAGATGTACTTGAACCGATTAGGTTGAAGTTTGAACCGATTAGACTTTGAAAGTTCAGAGTCCCGTGTAATCACATAAAACGGCTCCCACACGACACAATTTTACGCCCAATTTGATTAGATTGACAATCGAATTGGGTCATGTGGACGGAAATATGAAATTGAAGGCCATTGGGTGGTCGATATCGCCCGATTTGAGATTGCTCAATCAAATTGGATGGTGTGGACGCTAATTGGCCAATTTTTTGACGTAGTCGCCGTGCAAACGGCTTGAGAGCGGGTTGCGTTGACTTGTCTTGTCTTGCCTTGTATCTGCCTATTTTGTTTGTGTGTTTTGGGAAGTGTCTGAATATCAGACATTAGCTATATAGCTATATAATTCATGAAAGGAGTCATGATCCATCCTCATGAAATTTCTAAAATCGTCACTGTCCAGCTCTATAACTATATTAATATGACTCAGTTGCTTTCTTTTTATCAACCATGGTTTAGTCCATATTCTTTTTTTTCTTTTTTTTCATCTACATTTGTAGTTAGAGCCAAGATCAATCCAAAGTTTTGCTTCTTGGTGAGAGCCATCTTCCACACACACATCAGCCACAAACAAGTCCGTTGAGCAGAGATGGCAAAAGAAAACTAAAATTGGCGATTTAGTTGTGTACGTGTGGATGGACGATCAGATTGGAACCCAATTCAATCGGCAATCAAATTGGGCGTAAAATTGTATCGTGTGGAAGGGGTTTAGCACGGGACTCTGGACTCTAGAGTCCAATTACACATCTGCTGGTTCCGGTTCTTTTTCCATGGAGTCACGATCGGAAATTTTTTTTCGCTTGTCGGATTGTTTTTGAGAATAAAGATAATCAATGTCTGTGTTTCATACAACTAAAGAAAATTACCTTTAAGAATAAATCCTTCATTAACATTATGTGTATATTCGAAAGTTCTATAAAGAGTCTAAAAAATATAAGTAATGGCTTTAAATTAAATGTTTACTATTTTTAAAATTGTTTTTGAAAGAACATGATAGTATTTCTATTATTATATTATCATCAAACTTTGTATTATATTCGTATTCAGATGCAAAATGTATTTGACTTTAGTCATTTGTTTTTAGATTAGTTTTTAGATTAAATAGATATATCACTTGCAGACTTTTTACGCGCCAAATGATTTCTTATTTTTCTTAAATTATCACTTTACTAAATGATCTAAGCTATTGAAGTAATTTGTTAATAAATAATAATACATAATAATAAATTCGAAATGTAAGTCGAAGGATAACGTGTAATTGTGAAAAAATATAATGATGTAAGGTTAAAATACTACTACTTAAAATACTGTGTGCTTATTTTTTTTATTTAGCTTACGTAAAATGGCACAATGAATTGTATGCAAAATAGAAAAAGAAAACGTGTGGTAGCTGTAATGTAAGGTCATGCTTAGTTCGAAGAATAACAAATTTCCTGAAAAATATCCTCACAAGTGAATCGTACTTTGTATGCAAAAGGATACCACCGTCTGGACCACACTTTAAAACCTTGTTAATTAATAATAATATGATATAAAACCACAGAGTACCTTTTATATAATATAGAAGAAGGAAAACTAACGGAGTTCAAAATACGAAATGAGAATCATCTTCTCAGTATAAAAAGTATATTATTTAATACGCGTATAATAGAGTTAACTCTTTTACTGATACATTAATAAATAGTGTTTTATTGTATTTTGTATTAAAAAAGGGATTGCACGCAGTACAAACATGCCACGGTGACATCACCACGCACAGGTTCCAACTTATCGCGTACGAGTAGTATATACATACATTCTGAAAGAGATTTAATTGATTAAAGCTAAAAATTTCAAAGATTTTGTTGTTTAATAATTATATAGTAATTAATTATTTTATTTTATTTATTTAATAATATTAACAACTGCCATTATTAATATAGCAGCAAATACAAGGACTGTTTTTATAGCTCAGATTATTTTTAATTCCTTTTCTCTTCTCCTTCCATTAACTCAATGTACCTACTTATAATACGTTTCACTCGTGTTATTTATTAAATACTTTGCTATATTTCAATCACAAAAATTAGTTAATGAATTCAAGTTAGAAAATGTTATAATGTATTATATTTTGTAATAATCAGTAAAATTCTTCTTTTAATTATCTTCTCAATTATCCCCTAAATGATGGGTGGATAATCTACTGGTATCATTATCTCGGTTGCGTATCCGACGAAACGTGTCGGGAACGTGTCGGGAGTTTGTCGAGGGTGAACTTAATAACTATGGTCGTCTATAGTCTATATCGGATATGGTTTCAGTAGCCAATCACGTTACAGGAAGTGGACTCCATTTCGTGATTACACGGGACTCTGGACTCTAGAGTCCAAGGCCACGAGTCCAATGTCACCTTGGACTCTAGAGTCCAGAGTCCCGTGTAAATACACTATTGGTATTTCTGTCTATGGTTTACACTTGTCTATGACTAACGTCACGTCGTTGCGACATTTTGGAACGTCAAAGTCAAACTTCAAGTTATATGGAAAAGTTAAATGAGAACAAGAGTTTTTTTTATGTTTCTAATTGTTTTGATACGTGTTAAATTTTAATACTCTAAAATAAAGTTGTTATGTGATATTGTGTATTAGTTTTAAAGTGTAGTATTTGATAGTAGTTATGGAGAATAAGTTTTTAATCAATAACTTGGGGTGAGTTTTATCGCTGTATGTTTAGAACGTATTTGAATGCTCTCCGTGACCTCCTTACGAACTCTTTTCACATTCGCACAGTTTTCTCTTTGTTTCCTTGTTTTCCTTTATGATTAAAATCTTCGTTCTTACGCCAATTTTAGAGATATACAATATTTCTCAAAAATTGGCAATTTGAGTAAAAAGTAATGTTTTTGTTTATACATCATCTTTGTTGCGCATGTATTTTCTTATTGAAACTAAGGCTATATCGTGTAATGGCAATAATTAAACACTAATGAAACCTAGAATTACTCAATATGAGCGTTTTTACTCTGTAACTTACTATACAAGGAAATACTTTCATAATCACACTATGAAAGTAGGTAGCAGTAGTTAGGTGTTCTAAACCTGTTTTTAAGTAGTTTTACGGACCTTACAAAAACGTGAAATCACAGTGCATATGAATATTACATAACCTTGTTTGATGTCCAAGTACATTGTTTACCTATTTAGTAGTGGATATAAAGGTAGTTATAATTAAAATAAACCTTGTTTATATTATATATAGCAATCATGACCATATTTGTTTGTAGATGAACTTGAAATACCTGTTCAAAAGAACTTGTATTTAGAACCAGCAATTTTTGATTTCGGTATTATTAAATTAGGAAAGGAATCATATATTATAATAACAAACAAAAGTAGGTTTCGGGTTGAATTAATAAGATTTTGGATGTATATTGTATTCATGATTTATACTACCACCATTAATGTCGAAATGCAAAGTCTTTTATTAATCGTCTTTTACTTACGTGTAGTGGAATGATATAAGTCCGAAATGTTTGCATCCAAAATGGTGAAAAAATAGATATACTACCCCAAAAAATGTGAGGTGCTTAGAAAAATGTATAGGAAACATTTATTCATATATAAAAAAATATTAAAGTATTGCAAAATAAAAAACTAGGTAAGTGTGAGTCGGACTGGGGTTCCATACCGTAATGGGAGGTATAAGTAATTGCAACTTGTACGAGGTAATATTATGTTTCTTTTAGAACTGAAGCATATGAGTTTGAAAAATTCTATTTCATTAATAAAGTAAGATAAATCTATTATATTAATATATTTTAATTTGTTCGCAATATACAATATTTAGAAAAAAATATTTAAAAAGATGTATGAAGAGAGGCTATTTGACATGATTTAAAAAAAACCATGGAAATTAACGTAATTATAAAGTGTAAACAATTGTAAAATGGCACAAGATAAAAAACTATAAAATATAGTACCATAAAATATGTCAAAAACTATCTCCTTCGCAATTAAACACGAAAACAATAACAGCATTATCCAGTGTCAAAGATATTTATTTACAATCTTGCTATTACGTTTTTTTTGAAGTGAAAACTTCTTTAGCGGCGTTGAGCACTTTTTCTGTAATGGGTAAAGAATCTTAAACTCGCGTCAGGACACGTGTCCATCAGATTTTTTCGTAAGACGTCAAATGATCGCAATCTTAGCACAATCCAATACAAATACAATACAAAAGCCTTTATTACTGATTTTCAATAATTTTTCTTAATTCTATAAAATTTCACACATCAGAACCGTTATTCACTATCAGTGTGTCCTGTTGACACATAGGCCTCCTCTAACTTCTTCCATTTTTCTCTATATCTGGCTGTCCTTAGCCAGAGTTTACCAGCAACATTTTTAATATCATGAGACCATCTTTTAAGTTGCCTTCCTCTTTTTCTTCTGGTGTTATACCTTGGTATCCATTCCGTAAGTGTTTTTGCCTATCTTTCCGCTGCTTGCCCATGCCCATGCATGCCCAGTCCAACACCATTTCAGTAGCTTGTATTTCCTGATAACATCCTCGAATTTGGTGATCTTGCGTAGGTCAGATGCATGCATTTTGTCTATTCGTTTGTATCCAAGGATGCTCCTCTCCATACTTCTCTAGGTGGTGATAAGTTTATTTTGCAGTTTTTGGGTTAAAGCCCAAGTTTGGCAGCCATAGGTCAGTATAGGTAATAGGCAAGTATTGAAAAGCTTCCTCTTTAAATACATATTATACTTTTTATTTTTCATAATGTCTTTGAGAGCCCAGTACCTTTTCCATGTGTTTGTCACTCGCCTATCTACTTCTTGTGGCATTTGATTTTGGAATGCAATTATCTGTCCCAGGTATAAATAGTTTTCTATATACTCTATTTCTTCGCTATCAACATAGATCCTTGTTTTATTGTTATTTGTCATAGCCTTGGTTTTTAACTTGTTAATAGATAGCCCTACCTCTTTACTTCTGTTGGCTAGATCTTGCAGCATGGATTGCAATGTGCCTGGGTTGTCTGTTAGTAACACTACATCGTCTGCGAACCTGGGATGGTTAAGTTTGCGCCCATCAATATTAATTCCAGTTTCGTTCCAGGGTAGCTTCCTCATGATTTCTTCCAGCACAGCAGAAAAGAATTTAGGAGATAGTGGGTCTCCCTGTCTCACTCCTCTCCGTATAGGGAAGCTCTCTCCACATGTTTCTAGCCTGACAGCTGCTGAGCTGTTATAGTAGACATTTCTTATCAGCCTTATGTATTTGGATTCTAACCCTTGGGTCTGTAGAGCTTTCCAGATACAGCGATGTTCTAAGCAATCGAACGCCTTGCTGTAGTCCACAAACGCTAAGTATAATGTATAGCCATATTCTTGGCTTTTCTCTATGACTTGTTTTAGGCTATGTATGTGATCTGTAGTTGAGTATCCTGCTCTGAAACCTGCCTGTTCTGGGGGTTGGTGGAAGTCATAAGACTGATGGGGTGATAGTTTTTGTATATTAATATGATTGTGCTAGTTGTCAATTGATAAGGAATATATTCAGTATCTAAAATCACATTAAAGAGATTAGTGAGTATGTGTATGTTATCTGGTAGCGATATTTTGATCATCTCATTTGTGATGTTTTCTTGTCCCAGTGACTTGTCTTTCTTCTGAGATCTTACTGCGTGAGCTATTTCCTATGCTAGTATGGGGGGAATATATTCCTCAACTACATCACTAAACTCATCTTAGCACAACGAAATACAAAACTACTATTGATGCGGTCTTTATTAGACATTTAAATAGATTCGAATCAAAACTGTTTGTTTCTTACTTCAGCTACCCTAAACCTATCGTATCAGTTTTAGAGATTGGCGATGATAGTTCTGGTAATAATGATGGTGAAAAAGCCATTGAAATTATGGATGAAAGTTGATTTTTCTGAGAGATAAATTTTAAAATGTAAAATAATTGTAATAGTTTTAAAGTGCTCAATTTTTAATGTCATGTTTGTGTACGCGTATAGCGTTTAGCATTGTGTATAGCGCAATAAATGAATATTGTATTCTACCACATAAACGATAGTACTTTTATACTGATAATTAAAGCAATTCGTGCAAAATGATTCCCTAACTATTCCAAAATATCAAACATGCACAATGTTATTAATCAAGTTTTCACTTCTGCCGGCACTCCCGGAGTGCAACCCGTTTTTTTATGGCATAGTGTAGACGAGCAGTCACTCAGCTCAGTCAGCACTGACGCCCATAGACATCCGCATAGAGGCTATACAGATGCGCAGCCTTCCTTTCTCCTTCCGCCTCCATGGGCCACCGGCTACTTACACATCGCACGAAACGCGACAGCACAGCTGATACTTTACGCCGTTCCACGTGTAAGCGAGAGGTACCTCTCCGGTCGTGCCGGCCCAATTTAACTGCATGCAAGGCACTACCTCTTTCTAAAAATGTTACTACAATGTTACGTTATTGTCGATAAGTGGTGGGGACCGTATTGTATCACGTGACAGAGGTAGATGGAGGTAGGAAAAAATAAATAGTTTAACCCATTCACTAGTGTGCCCGCCCATCGGCGAGTGATATGTTTTTATTATCGTTATGCCGAAACCGTCCATGGGCGGGTTGTATTTCAAATGTTAATAAATTGGCCAAATAATATTAGATAATTATACGATTATGTGTAATGTTTGTGTTGATTATTATTATTATTGATTCGTAGTTAAAACGCCTTGTGGATATCTAGCAGAACGAAAAAAAGAATTTTAACACTTAATTTAGCGCGTTAAGAAAATTACACAATTAGGCGCATTGGGTCCACAATCCAAAAAAAAATGGAAGGTTAAGGAAAATGTTGATTAGTTACTTCTGATAAAAGGTATCCAATATAAAATTTTCAAAATCTACATATCTACTATTACATATTAATTATACGCACATATTAATTAGTGAAGCAAAAACTTGGGGAACATTTTTACGAAAATTGCGCGAACGTAAGAGTATGAACTTACAGACTTTTATTGAACGCCAAAATATACACTGTTACAATTAAAATTTTAGAACATTCAACACATGTTTAATGTAATTATTACAATTCTTTAAATGTAATAATTACAGCGTAGACTGCATGCATAAAATATTCGAGTTTTATTTACATTTAATTACAAAACAAAATATAATAAATGATTTTAAGAGATCACAATGTGCAAATAATGTAAACATTTAGTAAAACAAGAAGAAATATTATCTGCTATTCTCAAGGTAAGCTTATTAGGTATATTATCAGTTTATAAATTCAATTTTCGATAATTAAGAAGGTGTGCTGTTACAAAAGAGATCTATATTATTATTTGTTGTCGATATTTTGATGTAGGTTCTTATAATTCGGTTTAATGGAGAATTTAAGCCCAAATTAGACTTACTGGGACCGTAATAAAATTACTTTTTTTTTTGAGGATCGAGGTGTACGAGATGGTACTGAGATGAATATACGTGAGAGTAGTTCGGGTGTATCTAGAACTCCTCTAACAAGTTTAGAGAGAAATACTACGTCTAACATGCGTCTTCGTTCAGCGAGAGATGATATTTTAAAGAAGTTTAGTCTTTCATAGTAGATGTAAGTGTAGCTTCAAGGTACTGGGAGAACGTGAGACGTGAGAGACGAAATGCTACATGAATTTTTTTTGTATGCTTTCCAAGCGCTTAATATACATCATAAAATGGATTCCATGTTACACTGCAATACTCCAGATCGCTGCGAACGAGTTGAATAATAAGATTTTTATAGTACCTATTAAAATTAAAAAATATATAAATTGTTTACCTTAGTTACGATGACATAACATGTCATACAATATTTAGTTTTTAATTACAAAAAAAGTTTCACTTAGATCGATTCACGAGAATTTCTATCTTCGTGGGTTCATACTAGTTATAATACATACGAAAAGACAACTTTGACTGCAAGCAACTAATGTATAAAATAAATCTTTGGTAAATAATGTACATGTTACGCCTCTAACGCCTCTAATTCTTAGTTTATCATGAATGCACTGAACGAATTAAACAAGATTCACTCGAAATATATTGGTCCTATGCCGAAAACGCCGATGGGCGGTAAGGCTTTTCTGACTATAGCCCGCCGAAATGCGATTGATTGGCGGCATGCGGAAATGAATGGGTTAATTATGGAATTTTGCATAAAATAATGATAATTTACAAGTTACTTTATACTTAACATGACCACGAACTACTACTAGTTACTGAGAAAACTGTTACCCAATATCGACAGATCCAGGTCACCACACCACATACACTATAGATTCCACCTAGTGTCAATGGAGCCGCGTAAAAAAGTTTCCCCTTTAAACCAAAAATTATAGATAGCTGGTACTTACTTGGTATTAAAAACATATTTTTTATGTTATTCAGATAGTAATATATCTATTAAAATCAAAATCAAAATATTATTCAAAATAGAATTTGAAAAATTGCTTTTTGAACGTCAAAAATTTCCATCTACCACCGGTTCAACCCTAGCCCTGTCCTGAGAAGAACCGGCGAAACAAACTCAGCGGGCCTCA
>LUGF01025588.1:105073-120104 GCA_001625245.1 Calycopis cecrops
GGGGATATATTCCTCAACTACATCACTAAACTCATCTTAGCACAACGAAATACAAAACTACTATTGATGCGGTCTTTATTAGACATTTAAATAGATTTGAATCAAAACTGTTTGTTTCTTACTTCAGCTACCCTAAACCTATCGTATCAGTTTTAGAGATTGGCGATGATAGTTCTGGTAATAATGATGGTGAAAAAGTCATTGAAATAATGGATGAAAGTTGATTTTTCTGAGAGATAAAGGACATCATTCAAGCTTCATACATTTTTGGGCCTTTTCCCAAAGTGCCGGCCAAAGAAATATTTGACTTTAAAATGTTAGAACTCGCCATTACTAGCAACTTTTATTATGGCATAAAAGCTGGAAATTCATTATCTGACTTGTTATGAGGGTCCAAAAGCTCGTAAGTATTTTATATAGATATTACGGTACATCGTCGATAAGTAAAAATTGGTATAATGTCGATAGGTAAAAAATGATGCTACACATTATTCTAATACAGAATATTCTTATTGGAGTAATTACTGTTATCTTATTAGTTATTATTATTATAATACAGGGAGTATATTGTAAAAAAATCACAGAATTAAGATTCAGTTCTTTTATTAAAACGACTTAACAAACAATTTTTAAACTTCTTCTATCCTAACAATAATGTCCTCAAAACCTTCTGCCGGAGGTGTTATACACATCATCTTCATCTAAATCTTCTTCTGATGTTTCTTCAACAAATTCCTCAGAACTGTAATCGAATAAAATATTTTCTTCATCACTATCACTTCTCTCTTCTCTTCTTCACTCTTCTTCATACTGCTCATTTTCCTTTTCTTTGCTCTATTCGATGTTAGTTCTGATGGCAGTTTAGGACTCTGTTTCTTCACTGCATTTTAAGAAGTTTTTTTTTCCTGCCTCTCACTTTTAGCCTAGTTCTTGGTTTGTCTTTCTTGTTCTGCTAATTCTATCAGTCTCTTTTTTCTCAGGAGTGTCTGTTAATATTAACATCCTATCCTTGTTTTCCCTTTCTTCCTTGATTATCATCAGTTTTCTTGGGCAAGCCTTTGGATATGGCCTCACTATTTCAGGGGCTACAACTTCAGCAACTTCATCCGTCATTTGATCTGTATCAAACGACGAAGAAGAATCAGCGACAGGAATTTTATTTATATTAACAGGCTGCTATTTGATTTTCGTTAACCGTTTGAATTCAAAGGCCATATCCAGGTTTTGCATATCCATTTTGTGTTTGAGGTTCATGTTTTGTGGTTTGAAAGCTAGAGGTATAACAATAGCTGTTAGTTTGGGGATATCATAAATCGTTACAGTTTTTCCAGGGTTTGCTTACCATCCAGTCTGTTAAAGCTTTATTGTAGTAATTTTTTAGTGGTCCATACACTGTTAAGTCAAGTGGCTGTAGCTTATGGCTACAGTGTGGTGGAAAGGTCATCAGAACAATGCCATCTACTTTACAAAAGTTTAAGATTTCCACAGAAATATGATTCTCGTGATTATCAAGGAACAACAACACCAGATTTTCAGGCGTTAGTTTTGAATATTTCGAAAAGTGATGCATATATTTTAAAAAAAATGAAGATGTCATCCAAAGTAAGAACCCTAAAATAACTACCTGAATGGGGCCGGCCGCCTGGTAACTTATTGTTTATTGTGTTTGTTTGACGAAAGTAAATAACCGTATTTCATAAAAATATAAATGATAAAAATGTTGGTTTTTCAAACACTTATAAAAAGTTTAGTTTTGAGATTTCAGCTTTATTGCCATAGTAAAAGTTGTTCCTTATGATTATTTCTAAGCATCTGCACAACACATTTCTGTTGGCCGGCTTTTTCGAAAAAGGCCCAATTTGAATGATGACCTTTTTTAATGTAAAATAATTGTAATAGTTTTAAAGTGCTCAATTTTTAATGTCATGTTTGTGTACGCGTATAGCGTTTAGCATTGTGTATAGCGCAATTAATGAATATTGTATTCTACCACATAAACGATAGTACTTTTATACTGATAATTAAAGCAATTCGTGCAAAATGATTCCCTAACCACTCCAAAATATCAAACATGCACAATGTTATTAATCAAGTTTTCACTTCTGCCGGCACTCCCGGAGTGCAACCCGTTTTTTTATGGCATAGTGCAGACGAGCAGTCACTCAGCTCAGTCAGCACTGACGCCCATAGACATCCCCATAGAGGCTATACAGATGCGCAGCCTTCCTTTCTCCTTCCGCCTCCATGGGCCACCGGCTACTTACACATCGCACGAAACGCGATAGCACAGCTGACACTTTACGCCGTTCCCGTGTAAGCAAGAGGTACCTCTCCGGTCGTGCCGGCCCAATTTAACTGCATGCAAGGCACTACCTCTTTCTAAAAATGTTACTACAATGTTACGTTATTGTCGATAAGTGGTGGGGACCGTATTGTATCACGTGACAGAGGTAGATGGAGGTAGGAAAAAATAAATAGTTTAACCCATTCACTAGTGTGCCCGCCCATCGGCGAGTGATATGTTTTTATTATCGTTATGCCGAAACCGTCCATGGGCGGGTTGTATTTCAAATGTTAATAAATTGGCCAAATAATATTAGATAATTATACGATTATGTGTAATGTTTGTATTGATTATTATTATTATTATTGATTCGTAGTTAAAACGCCTTGTGGATATCTAGCAGAACGAAAAAAAGAATTTTAACACTTAATTTAGCGCGTTAAGAAAATTACACAAGTTGGGTCCAGTCAAGTTGGGCGCGTTGGGTCCACGATCCAAAAAAAAATGGAAGGTTAAGGAAAATGTTGGTTAGTTACTTCTGATAAAAGGTATCCAACATAAAATTTTCAAAATCTACATATCAACTATTACATATTAATTATACGCACATATTAATTAGTGAAGCAAAAACTTGGGGAACATTTTTACGAAAATTGCGCGAACGGAAAAGTATGTACTTACAGACTTTTATTGAACGCCAAAATATACACTGTTACAATTAAAATTTTAGAACATTCAACACATGTTTAGTGTAATTATTACAATTCTTTAAATGTAATAATTACAGCGTAGACTGCATGCATAAAATATTCGAGTTTTATTTACATTTAATTACAAAACAAAATATAATAAATGATTTCAAGAGTGTGCAAATAGTGTAAACATTTAGTAAAACAAGAAGAAATATTATCTGCTATTCTCAAGGTAAGCTTATTAGGTATATTATCAGTTTATAAATTCAATTTCGATAATTAAGAAGGTGTGCTGTTACAAAAGAGATCTATATTATTATTTGTTGTCGATATTTTGATGTAGGATCTTATAATTCGGTTTAATGGAGAAATAAGGCCTAAATTAGACTTACTGGGACCGTAATATAAATACTTTTTTTTTGAGGATCGAGGTGTACGAGATGGTACTGAAATGCGTGAGAGTAGTTCGGTGTATCTAGAACTCCACTAACAAGTTTAAAGAGAAATACTACGTCTAACATGAGTCTTCGTTCAGCGAGAGATGATATTTTAAAGAAGTTTAGTCTTTCATTGTATGATGTAAGTGTAGCTCCAAGATATTGGGAGAACGTGAATTGCCACATGAATCTTATTTGTACGCTCTTCAAGCGCTTGATATACCTACATCATAGAATGGATTCCATGTTACACTGCAATACTCCAGATCGCTGCGAACGAGTTGAATAATAAGATTTTTATGGTAGGCGATTTAGCTCGGCAATTCCGAAGGACAAAACCAAGATTTTTGAAACCTTTTTTGCATATCACACATCTTATAGTTTACGTGTAAGAGAAGTGCGGAACGCTAATATTTTTGAATAATCCCTACTAATATTATAAATGTGAATGTAAGTTTGTTTGTTACGCTTTCACGCCAAAACTACTAGACCGATCATTATGAAACTTTGTACACATATTCCTGGAGGTATTAGAAATAACATAGGATACTTTTTATCCCGAAAATATGTTCCTGAGGGATGCCATGGAATGATTTTCCACGATATCGAAATTTACGCGGGCGAAGCCGCGGGGCGCAGCTAGTAATGTTTATAAAGTACTTTAATGTAATAAATAAAACTTTACACACACAACCATGCATTTATAATTATTGATGTGGTTTCTATGTGTCTTTTGCAAGTACCTATTAAAATTAAAAAAATGTATAAATTGTTTACCTTAGTTACGATGACATAACATGTCATACAATATTTAGTTTTTAATTACAAAAAAGTTTCACTTAGATCGATTCACGAGAATTTCGATCTTCGTGGGTTCATACTAGTTATAATAAATACGAAAATACAACTTTGACTGCAAGCAACTAATGTATAAAATAAATTTTTGGTAAATAATGTACATGTTCATACGCCTCTAATTCTTAGTTTATCATGAATGCACTGAACGGATTAAACAAGATTAACTCGAAATATATTGGTCCTATGCCGAAAACGCCGATAGGCGGTCAAGGCTTTTCTGACTATAGCCCGCCGAAATGCGATTGATTGGCGGCATGCGTGTGATGTTTGTATTTTTTAGGGTCAATTCACACCAAAAGCGCGGCAAAGGGCAGCGAAGCGGAACGCACTTTCAGTATCATATGAATTTAAACTTTATTTTCATTGCTATAGTACCTATTATCGAATTCTCGCAACTTCCGCGCGGATTCCAGCGACTGCTCGAGCATTCGCGGCAATCCGCGCGTCTCGTTCGAGTTTCGCATGCGATAATAAGTATTATAGCAATTATTATAAAGTTGAAATTCATATGACACATAAACTGCGCTCCGCTTCGCTGCCTTTCGTCGCGCTTTTGGTGTGAATTGACCCTTTGGCGGAAATGAATGGGTTAATTATGGAATTATGCATAAAATAATGATAATTTACAAGTTACTTTATACTTAACATGACCACGAACTACTACTAGTTACTAAGAAAACTGTTACCCAATATCGACAGATTCTGGTCACCACACACACTATAGATTCCACTAACATTCGTGTTTTTTTTGAGGGTAGTTGTCTATAAGATTTATACAAATTGGAATGGCCAATGGAGCCGCGTAAAAAAGTTTCCCCTTTAAACCAAAAATGATAGATAGCTGGTACTTGGTATTAAAAACATATTTTTTATGTTATTCAGATAGTAGGTAAATATATCTATCTTGTAGATACATCACTTCAAGATTCACCACAAGATAAATTCAACTCGTTTTTTGACGTCAAAATCGAGTTGATCAATGCCTTGGAGATGTTACTGAATAAAATTGTTATAAACGAACTTGTGCCAATTAATTTTTAAACTCGTATTGTTGTAATTACGGAATCCTGATACAGCGTCCGCGACGAAGGCGCAAAGTTCAAACTAGCACGACGTCACAACATGGCCAACTTCTAATTAGTGCTGCATGTTAGGGATGTATCGATGATTTTAATCGATTATTTATTCTCGCTCGCTAGCTTGATCACAATTTGAGAGACAATCTGTGACTTTGGAAAAGCGTTAGGTAAATTTTACTTAAATGTTTTTTACTTTTTTGTGTTTTTACTTTATTTTACTTAAAGGAGACGTTTCATATTTGTATGGACATTTGGCCTCCATGATGTACAGTTGTGAGCAAGTTTCTAAAAATATACTTAACAGCAATCAACTTACAATTTTGTTTAAAGTTACCTCGTTTTTGGGTTCATGAAGTGTATAATACCCATACATTGGAGTACTAACGTCAACTTGACAGTTCGTCGTCTAACATTTGATCGTAAATAATGAGATTGTTTTTATTTTTGAACCAAATGACCAAATCAAATACAAATGTGTTTGTATTTTTAATGTGATAGTCAATTTTTTGCCGATCTACAGATTTATGTACATCATGCGGGCCAGAAATGAAACGTCTCCTTTCACGAAATGTTCCCTACAGGGCATTAAAATTATTACTGACTATTATACAAATAAATCAAATCCGACCCCGAGCGTTTCCATTAAAAATGATCCTTTTGGCTGGTGGATAAATAATATATTTCTTGCTTAAAATGCTGGCCATTGATTTACAATTTAAATGCCACGATATATTTGCCGAACATATTGTGGTATTTAAATTGTAAATAATAGAAGGCCTATGTCCAGCAGTGGACGTCTTCCGGCTAATGATGATGATGAAGAGCAAGAAGACCGTTAACCATCGTCATGTTCATTATGTTATTTCATAGTAGAATTACGAACATAATTTCGGACACCCAGTGATGGATATCCGCACGAGTACGTTAACCGATGTCGATATAAGGTCATATATTATATCGATGTCAGTAAATTACATCGAGTATGCACTCGTATTGTGTGCTCGCGTATCGTATTGTTTATCCTTACTGCCAATCGTCAGTCTGTGCGCGGTAGTGTGGCGGATAGCACGCGTTGCGCCACATTTTCCTTATCACGTAGATAATAAGTTTCATTGTGTAAAATGTCAGTGGATGTGGAATACAAAGCGGGCTCCGCGGATACTAATCCCATACTCTTCGCCAGGAACGGGAGTCATGCCGGAGTGACCATTGTCCCTGCGCAGACGAAGAGGCTGACGCATCTTCCCAAACGTCCACCAGTGGACTTGGCGTTTTCTGACCTCACGTACAGAGTCCGGGAAGGACGGAAAAGCAGTAAGTACTTTTTGTTCTTTGGTTCTTTTACCTAATCAGCTGGGGGTATGTTTCCAAGATGATTTAGTATAACAAAGTTCAGATTTCGTTCGCCTCAATCGGAAACTTAGCTGCTTTAATATTCAAGCAGCGCTTGTTATTACAATTTTATTATTTGAATTTAAATTGACTAACAACTAATTAAACCTTATTTTATTTAAATGTTTTGTTGCATTATCTTGTATTTACAACTAGTGAAATACTCGTTGTATTACAAAATTTCACATTAAAATAATTTTAATGTTCACATTTTTGAAGCGATAAGTTAACAATCCCATTGTTTAAAATTCTTTTCACTTCCAATTAAATATGTCAATAGTCATTATGTAAAGTATTGTACTTTTGGAAGGAGAAATCAAAGTCCCAACTTCATTATGTACTAATATGACTACACATTTGTAATACGTAGGTATAGTACTTGGTGTGTCTGCCTTGTTCGTAAAATGTGCACATTACATTGTACCACTCATTACTCATTAGCCGTAGGAAATAGGTATGTGTAGGTAGTTATGTGCTTGCAATCGAAGCATGGGAAGCGATTGGCTAAGATCCTGAAATTATCCAGTTTTTGTAGAGATCCCAGTTAGGTACTTTTAAGACTTAATGATTTCTAATTCGTAATTACATTTGAATTAGCTCTATAATTTAATAACTCAAGAATCCCTTTTAGTGTTTATTGCCAGGATGTACAGTAGCATGATAGCATCATATTGGTGAAGAGCTAAGCTATCACTAGCAAAGTCTGGCAGCCAGGATCTGCTACTATAGGTTACAATTAATGTTCGCCTACCTAGATGGGTATGGTGTTACTGTTTGCCAAAGATTGCTAGATAATATAATTTCAAGCTCCACAAATTTCTTTTTAATATCTTATACTCCTAACCCCAGCTATAAAACCCAGGGCTTTGGGTTTTCACATGAATCTTGAATTTAATTATTTGAGATTGATTTATTAAATGAGAATACATTAAGAGTCTTATTGGGAAAAAGGTCTCGACATTTTTGCTGTTCTGTTATAAATTGTTTTTTTTTGTTTTGTCTACTTTATGTTTTAATCAACTGCCAGATGTGTGATAACGAGTAATAATGCTATCAATCTGTTATATCGAAAATCGTAATCGGCGCTTGTGAAGAGTCACTGCGATAGCCCAACTGCACACGTGACACGACAAACAAACTTTTTTTGTAGTAGGTACATAGAAGCAAGCCACCGAGCAATCAGCAATTAGACATCCGTATGTATGTACGAAAGAATATTACTGAATTCAATGAGAAGAGTGCTAATCATGATAGAAATACTAGGAACAGGCACAAACTAGATGTACCATTTCATAGACTGAGCAGAGTAAAGAATTCTTTTAGGGGTATACGCCTCTTTAATAAAATCCCAGAAAGCGTTCAAAAACTCAATCAAAAAATTTAAAAAAGTAGTCAAGGAACGCTTGTGTGGTAAGGGATATTACAAAGTAATAGATTTTATGACAGATACCACACCTTGGGAATAGTACCCTCCTCCCAGGCTACTTCTATACAAAAATAAATGTAAATTATATTTTTTTAATGTATATAAATGAAGAATGTATAATGAAGAAATGAATGAGGCCCGCTGAGTTTGTTTCGCCGGTTCTTCTCAGGACAGGGCTAGGGTTGAACCGGTGGTAGATGGAAATTTTTGACGTTCAAAAAGCAATTTTTCAAATTCTATTTTGAATAAAAATATTTTGATTTTGATTTTGTATAGAGGTTATACAGATGCGCTGCCCTCCCTCCATGGGCCACCGGCTACTTACACACCGCACGAAATGCGACAGCACTGCTGTCACTTTACGCCGGTGTCATGTAAGCGAGAGGTACCTCCCCTGTCGAGTCGGCCCAATTCGGCTGCATGCATGCAAGCAGCGTAGCACTTTAATATACCTACTTTACATTAATATTCTAACATGGCCGGGCACGTATCACTCGCTCTTACACGACCAGCGTGAAGTGACAGCTATTCGAGTTTCGTGGAATTGAAGTGAAATACAAAGACATCAGCAAAAAAGATTTGTGTGCGAACCCTATGTCATTATAATATTGATGGATGCTCTCGCACACATGAATATTTCTTGTGTCAAAAGTAGCAAGTAAGTTAGCGATAGCAAACAAGTAATTTTACAATAGCGGTGCGAAATGTGACGCCATGTATAAAAAGGTCGCAAGTGCGACTTGAGTTAGAATGCTAACCATTACATTAATCATTCCATTTACATATTCCGAGCACATACGAGTTTTAATGTTAAGTGTTGAGACGTGCTTTTTATTTTTAAGGTAAAACTTCTATAAGCGCATTTGATTTGGGGAGTAAGCTGGCGAGAGCGTTACAAAAATCACCAATCAGGCCAATGGAAGTCGTCTTTCAAATTCAAAATTCAAACTTGATCTAAGTGAGACTGTTTTGTATTTCAAAAACAAATATCATATGACATGCTGTCATTGTAACTACGGTAATGAATTTGTGTAATAAATCAATAATCGAGTTTTACTTCAGTTGTGTGGTCTAAAACACACTTTTTTTTACTGCAATGGCACATAGAAAGAGTATGAGGGGGCAAAGAGCAGTCCCTAACGTAATTATATTATTTACGTTAATTATATTATTAACCCTGACGTAGTTATGTGACTCTTGTCACCATACTTCCACATGAAACATCATGTCACTTTACGGCGGTGTGATCACTGAGCGAGGTTACTTCCATCACACAGCATGTCTACCTCTTACAAATCGGTACAAATTTTGCCTACGAAGATACTGTGCGTAATAACACTCTGTTAAATTGGATATCTATGGCGGTTACTTACTATACCATCAATTTGCTTGATTACCCTCCGTCTTCTTTATAAAAATCAATATCTGTTACTTATAATATGTCTTTTATGGACTCGATAAATGGTGGAGCACTGATCTTTTTACCAACTTTGTTCAGAATTGTCTGAAAAAGGTTTTGAATGAAAAAGCGTAGAGACGCGAGCCAGGAAACTGCATAGTATTATAAAAAAGGTAGCCATAGGCCCTGTCGACATAACGGAAAACTTTAAAACAACCTTATACTGACGCTAACTCATAATATTTTTCCTAAAGTTCCCTTCAATGAAATATGCACAAGATAGGAAAAGGCTTAAGCCACTTTGTACCTGTGTTAGTTGTAGAATAGTGTATTCTTGTAATAAATGTTCAATTACAATATCTGATTGATTTAAAGTTATTATATTCAAGGATATATTTAAACTGTGTTAGTATGCGTAACGCAATTTTTATGAGACGACGGCTGCGGCAACAACCTGATTCACTTCCTGTATACATCTTGTATGTATGGTCGTAATTGGACATAGTGCATACTGCATACGCAATGTCATGTTTACATCACGCGGGCAAGACCAAGTCATTCGGAAGTGAGAAATTGGGCAAGTCACGTACGAATATTACCCGATGGTTTTTATAAAAAAATATATTAAAAATGGTTTTGTAATTTTTTGTCATTGATGTAATTAACAGTTTGCAAAGTCTGTAACAAGTTTGCAGGATGAAGCGTTTAGGGTTTTTGTAATTTAAAACCAGTATTAATAAGACATATGGTCTATGGCTACGATATCCATAATTTAGTTTCCCATTTATTTAAGATAAAACAGCGTATTATTTTCGCCTTTTCTTCCGTTTTTCAGTCGACGCCTGAAAATTTCATATCTGTATATTGAAGCTACTTTAGAATATAGCTAATACGCTTCTGCCAAATACTGCCACAGATGCTATGATTACATAGTCGACTCGAAATGAAAGTGATTTCTCTTTACACGACACTAAATATCGGACACGCGAATATTTCATTTATACATTCAATTTACAGTTGCGGTCTTTCGAAACGTTAGGTAAATGTTTGCTAGGACACTTGAGGTTTTCGCATGTTGGCCGAAGATATGACGAAACATGTGACTCTCAAGCCTCACACTACTTATGAATCCCTGGTAGATGTTTAAATGTGATTTGAGCGTCAATAAAGGCAACATGTCCGGCACCACTATGCAGCCTCTATGGTCATCCGAGGGGGCATTACGACTAGCAGCACTGCTCAAACCCCCCACCCCCCTCTCCCGCAATTTTAATAGTGTTACCCTCTCCTGTTTATCAAGGGGTGATGATGCCTATTAAATCTTCCTCAATAAATGGGCTATCCATCACTGAAGGAAATTTTCAACCGGAAAAAAATTTCGGAGACTAGACTGTTATATTAAATAAACTATAACAGTAGTGTAGATACTAGATAGAGAGATGGACGTGCAGTGGGTAGGTTAAATTGATTCTTTACTAGTCGTATTTTCTTTCTTATTAAGTTTTATGAGTTTTGAGAGAAAAATATAATTTTATTAACATACATTATCATCAATACAATGTACATACTAATAATATAACACAATGAACTTACACTAGCGTGGATAATATGACCGATAGAGTTGGCCACTCAGCATTTGTCACGTCTACGGATGTCAGATTTTTTATTTTAAATCTGGCAACCCTAGTAACGTCACTATAATAATATCATGACCTGATACTGATTTTCAGTAATCACTCGGTCCAAACTAGAGACATATACAACATTAAACATACATAATATAATAAACATAACATAACATAATAAACTTAACATAACATAATAATATAGTTATAATAATGACGATATTAGTGCATGAAACTGGAAGTTGTTAAGAAAAAATCTTTAAACACGATATAACTCCGACGAGGACCAGTCATAGACGTATTTATGGAACTACAACCATTAAACGAATTTTGATTTGTTATAATTACGGTTCGTTAGTTAAATAGTATTCAATTGGATCTTTGCTTTCGTATACAAATAAGTAGATGATTAAAATTGATTATTAACTTTGAGAGTAATGTTTATATAATTGGACTTAACTGTTTACTGTTAGGTGATAAATAAATTATCATTTAATTATTTATTATTGTTGTTAAAGAGTATGTAAAGTATTTTCCAGAAAAATACCAAGAGTTATTAGTTTTTAATCTTAATCCCAATTAAAAACTTAAGAAAAACAGGACTATAAATATACCTATGCTATATTATAAAATGAATTCTACGCAGAGAAGATTAAAAGAAGAAGGGGTGGAAACTGGAAAACATCATTAGACCAAGATGTACTTTTTACCGACAGCACTTGTAAAAAGAGAATGACATACCTTCCCTTAAGATTATTCTGAATGATGCCGTATATTTATCCATGTAGTACTTAGTGCATAGACAGTAGATATATATTTTGCTTTACACAATGAACTCTACCAAAAGCCGGTTGGTGCCATGAAGTTCTTAATTCTTCAGGTAGAACACGTTAGAACGTCTGAAGTCTTCTTTATGGTGATTCGTGCACTCATTTATTCTTTGTGTTTTTATGATACGCTCGCCACCAGACCATTTATTAAAAACCCAAACTAGTGGTACTCCATAGGCCGATTATGACAGCGTGCTCCTACTACAACACACCTCTCTCTAGGTTTTCACATCAAATTTTGATAAGCTTTGGCAATTCCGGCAATACCCGACACGACATGTAAAAATTCCGTTATAACCTCTCGAGAACATGTCTGACCTTTCTGGTTTGACAAGTAACAAATATATACATATGATATGACACCAGCAAAGATATTCATATTCATCATCCAAGAATCTGTACGTCAAGACTCCAACTTTTCAATTTCAAGACCGCGACCCTCTTTTACTCCTCGTGACTATCTCGCGGTCTAGTGGTAAAACTGCTCCGATTGTGACGTCCTGGAACCCTGGACTGGTCCAAAAAGTGTTTTTATTTTTTAAATAACAGACAGTAATCGAGGAATTGACGGTATTACACTCCTGTGCTTCTTAAACCACGCTAAGCCGATCGTGTAGAAATTAGAATAAGAGAATATTATAGTAAATTTGCTTTTATTGGTGGTTTGTTCTCCGACCAATAGCAGGCCGGTTGGGAAGTGCGGAAGATCTTCTTTAAAATAGACTTGTTCAGCAGACAGATAAGGCTGACGACGAGCAAGTAAATTAAACCGAACAGAACCCTCGGTTTGATGCTCAATCCTTGACCGTTGATCATGACAAATGCAGCTGGCTACTAAGACAAAGAGTAAAGGCCTTTGTTTAAAACACGTTCATACGTCTAAGGTCCAGAATGATAATTATATAACGACACAAAGAAGTGGATGCTATTCTATACAAAATATGCTTTCTTCATTTGTGTGTACTGTTTTGTAAGATTTTTTTTTTTTTAAATCTTTATTAGGAGTCAAATGCAATACATTATTTCCTTTGCCTTTCCTAATATCTGTTTGCTTGTCCAGGGTATACAGACTTGCAGAGTTGATATTCTTCGCTATACTTATTCATTTAAACACAAATGCTTCGATAGTCCCTGAACAATGTAATGGGCAATTTTGTCACGTAAATTTTAGAAAAATAAAAAGTACCATAGCGATGAAGCTGCCCTAGGCATTTTGCCTGCTTTAGCGTATTGTCTATCTAAAAAAAAAAAAAAATGTACCAAAATTTGTAGTGAAATAAAAGATATTACTCCTAAATACTAGGTGTGTGCTTACTTTTTAGTACCTTTATTTTAATTTTACTACATACATAGGGAAGTCATTCTCCATCAAAACATGGTACATGGAAATCGACGGTCGTATCGATGGTGTATGTAAATTAAGCTGAAAGTTTGGATCATATCAAACCAGATATAACCCCATAGTCATGGCGGGTAGATATTATCCTTAAAGTTGCGCTACATTATGTTTGTTCTTCCGGAAAGTCCATTTCTTAAATGTAAATCTGATGACACTGGCCGAGTTCCCTAGATGGGTTTTCCAGGTATATGTACATTATTGCATAAATTAATACAATAACATGATTCTTATTATCAATATTTATACAATATTGATTTTAAGAATCATCATAAAAAAATCATACTTTTACCTAGTATCCATACTATATAGGTACCTAGTATCACCCATGATTAATTATATTATTATCACTTTAATATAATGTCCGATGCGACATTACATCAACCTACATTGCGTGATAGATTTGTAAGTGCATGCTTAAATATAAGTACCTGGTTGACCGAGCAAGCTCGGATAAAAAAATTAAAAAGACGGAATTCCGCCATCTATTGAGAAGTAAAAAAACCATAATTATATATAATATAATATAGATGGCGCTGATATTATTTATATATTATTATATCTTGAGAACCGAGCTTTTCTCGAACCTGGGACCTTGATAAATCGATTCCTTGAGCCGAAAAACCCCTAATCTGTAACTTTCATGAAAATCGTTGGAGCCGTTTCCGAGATCCTGATTACACATATATATATATATATACAAGAATTGCTCGTTTAAAGATATTAGATACGTACCTACACTAAAATATAAGTACATATCTTCGAGAAATTAATCTAGATTCTTAGGTAGGTCTAGCCTTTGGTGAGGCACTTCTATAGTTGATATTAAGTGAGCATAAGATAATATTGTTCCGCTTTGAAATTGATAAATAAATACCCTTCAATGGGGATTAAAACTGTGAAGATAAAGGTCTCCAGAGGATTTCTATTGCAATAAAGCATTTCTAATCAGGTTTCTGTAAATTAACTACAATCTCTTCAATATCTGATAACATATACAATCTTGTTTGAAACATCTGTTAATATGGCAACACGCAATCTACGGCTGCGTGGAATGAACGAGACTGATTAGTGAAATTCCTAATAATCATCTACTTGTACATAAACCTTGATGGCCTTAATATTAATAATCGTAATCGCAAGTGATTTTTAGGTTAGGATCTACCCTTTTTTTTGTTGACACAGGGAAATACATTTACGTATGATACCTACGAGCCCGCCAGTTGTCCCAATCCACTCCTCCGTCTGCTGATTCAGAGGGACGGGTAGAGGATCCGTCAGTCGTGCTGCTTTTAGTCCGGCCTGTCCCCGCAAACCTAGCCGATATAGGTAGTCCTGTCCAGCATAGCCTTGGGGATCACAGAGGCACGCAAGCCCCCACAGCATGGTGGTTGCCGGATATATAGATGACATATGTCTGCATCTACTACGGAATATATTAATGACGTTATAAATTAATGGGACAATTAAAACTTCGATTGTGTCATTAAAAAGCAATTGTAACCATCATGTTGTATAACGTTTTTTCCTTGTCGTCAAACTAGCGGCATGCTTGTAATTAATGATAGTATTAATTAAAGGACCGATCTACTTATGCGTCTATTCTACAAGGG
>LUGF01025609.1:0-13389 GCA_001625245.1 Calycopis cecrops
ATAACATCATCATTATCAGACTTTATCGGTCCGCCACTGGGCATTGTTGTAGTATAAAGGCATAAACGCACCGATTCATAGACTTTCTTTATACTATTTCAATAGAACATTAGTCACAAATGCTAAAGTACTAAGCTATCGTTTCAAGGAGTTATGTGTGCGAGCTCGATTCGACTGGATTGCAGCATTGGCACTACATTTTTTTAAAAAGTCTCTTTAATGTAACACTAATAGACTACTCGCATGCTACTCGCATCTAACCGGATCTGTATTCTGCACGTGTACAGGTGATGGTTACCAACAGTTAATTTTCCAAAATTTGATCACCTGCGTAAAGTTGTACTGGCTCAGGCTGGATTCATTCACATCGGTGCGGCTGTCTTTTAACCCCTTTTCTGAAGCAATGAAGAAGATAATCTCATCCCAAAAATATCACTCCCGCTTATTTAATATTGCAATGTCTGTTGGATTTTGAGTGGTGTATTTATAGCGTTAAAAAAATATCTGTGGACTTTACACACCACGTTAGCCTAGCCCCGTGCTAAGTACGGTAGGGACTTGTGTTTCGGGTACTAGACAACGGAATATATTTATTATGTTTTTTTATAAATTTCATATATTTAAGATTTTTATTATAGAAATACATATAACACATAGATAAACGAACCCGCGACCCCTGGAGTAATATGCTCCACTTATCTGATCCCTGTACTACAGCGTCAGCCTGGTCGTCAAGTTTCAAGTGTCCAAGCCTTTTCCATTAAGTTGCACGTATACAAAGGCATTCTTTAAACGGATTTCACGTAAATTAATGGTCTGAATAAATACTCTCCCTATATTTTTCGATGGAATAATATTTTTAGCAACATAAATTAACGGCCGACAATGAGGATTCAGATTTATGTTCGTTCCGCGAATCGATCGGCATTTTTTTTCTACATTCATTAAAAGTCGTTTGATTTTTATTATTCGGAAATACTCCAAGAAACTTTGTTTACTATTATAGAATTAGTATATACATACCATGGTTTTATAATATTTACACTCAAGTTTTAAGTGCTTTTTTTAAAATAACAAACACGTTAATTTTTAAAAACGAATTTAAATGCAATTTTCTAAGATACTAAAGAACGCCCGCAACTTCGTTTACGTGAATCCGTTTTTTACCCCTTCGTGCACGTTCGTAACCAAAGTTTCGTAACTGGTTACGAATGTGGAATTTTTTTCGCTGTTTCGTAACTAGTTACGAATAAACACGGTTTTTTTCCATATTCGTAACTTTCTGTAACTAGCTACGAAAAGACACTTTTAATTATTATTTCATAACTATATTTTTCGCTATACATACACCCAGTCGTTTAATTGACTAACTAATACTGAAAGAATTTTTTAAATCGGCCATTCCAGAGATTAGCGCGTTCAAACAAACAAAAAATCAAACTTCTTTTTATATTATTAGTATAGATTTATATTTGCTGGTACATCAAGCACTGACATGTTGAAGCGAAACGACTAAAGGGGACGACCTATTGCTCACACAACGCCGCCGCCTTAATGCCGTTGCTCTTCTCGTTGGTAGTCTTTATATGTGATAATCGACATCGCTAGTCTCTAAAAAGCTTCGAATGCTCGTTTGTGCGCGACAAATGAACAATCGGAGGCCCTTATGCTGTAAAAAATTTAAGTTAGTTTTAAATTGAAATAACATTGTAGCAGAATAAAATTATTCCCGTACATATAAATATCTACCGCTCCTTGACTGCCCCAATCGCTTAGTTTCATTATTTAAATATTTACTAGTAAGATCATCACATTATCTAACGCAAAGCCCCAGATCCTATCATTTACATCGACATGAGCAGTTAATTTGATAGAGCAGGATTGTATACTGTAATAGTTGTCTATTACTGTATACAATCCTGCTCTATTATTGTAGTCGTCTAGCTCTTGTAGTTGGGAATATTTATTGTCGATTCGCCTATTTACCAAGCGGATTAATTAAACCATATATTTAAAAAACTGTAGAGTTTATCTAGCTGGGATTTTACTTCGTCTACGTTAAATGCTCTAAGATATAGTGAATGAAAATTGTTACGCTCTTCTAGTGCTATAAACGGGTTTATCGACATTGATAATAGAATGGAAACTATAAAGGAATAGTAAAATAGGTCAGAATACTGATCCAATAGTGATAAGCACCAAGGAAGACAGAAGTAACGTGTATATAAAATACATGACAGCAGATACAGGTATGTACAGTGATACGGGTACTTTATTTAATTTTTTTAATAGTGCGTTTAAACAAGTATTTTTAATTATAAAATATTATTAAAAATACTAATTTAAAATTAAATTACATAATATTATTTAAAAATACTTGTTTAATTCAAAAGTGTACAATCAATAAATCATCAATATTTATGCTTGATTAATTGTAAAGAAATTTAGCTTTACCTATGTAAGTGTAGTAAAGATACATACATGGACATACAAGAAACTTTCCTAATTTTTAAAATACCGTTACGTACTTTTTATTTGAAGAATAGCAATGTCCAGAACAAACATTTTTACAGAGCATGTACAATCATTTAAATTTTCCAACAGGTAAGCCCATTCTTATATATCCTATAAAACCCCTATCTTAAAAGTAACTAAGGAATTTTCACGAATGCTTATTTCTATTAAATCCCAGTAAGCCCCTTTTTAAAAACATGGAATTTTGCATGTTAAAGATACGACTGGTTTCAAATTGTATGATCATCAATAACCTTCTTCATCCACATAGTACCTACCTACCGCCAACTCATTCTGTTTAGTACTTGTAGCTTATAATTACTTCTCTTTCTCCTTTTACGCTTAATTTGCTCTGTACAACTAACTGCAGGTTTACTGCTAGCACATGCTTTCATTTTGTAAAAACAGTAATAAAGAAAATGAAGTAAAAATGGATTTTATTGCTCATACATTTTAGACAGGACGCCCTTTCCAGAAAATGAAAAAGTACTTCTGTACCTTTTTATTTTGTGGAACGTAATACATGAGATTGCCTTCTCGCAATCTCATGTATTACTTCACTTCATACCTACGCTCGGCGGTTGCACCAGGGTTGGCAACTTAAGCACAATCGTGGAAGTGGCACTCATATATTTTATTGTTGACAATGAAATAGCGCTAAAGGAAATATAGATGAAAGAGAAATCGCTCGCTTATTTAACATTGCACAGACTGTTGATTTTCGTGTGGTATATATAATTGTTATGGGCCAGCTCTTTTTACAGTAGCAGTGGCAGCGATAGCGACAAATTTCTGTTAGATGAAATCTTTCTTTGCCTCCTGTAAGAAAAAAAAAAATTTGTGCTAAATATCTTTGGCGTTATAAAAGATCAGAAATTTTCTTTAAGCCTTTTTCATTATTCCGTTTCATTAAGTTACGCTTCGTGTACCTTACATACGAAGACATTTATTTTATAAATTTCACGTAAATCAATGGTTCGAATGAATACTTTCCTTTATTTTTGGACCGTAAAAACAAATATAGAGCACTGGTTCAGAATAATATTTAAGACAACGTAAATTTAGGGCTGAAAATGTGGATTCAGATTTATGATCATTTGGTTTTGGAATTGGTTGTAAATTTTTCCACAATTATTTGAAGTCGTAATTAGTACCTACCAACGTATTTTGGTTTTATAACATTTGCACTTTTAGGGACTTTTTACTTTTTACACACACAAAATATCAAAGTACAAAAAACAGCCCATTACTGATTTAATTTAAAAAAATATTTACATGTGCTGATGTAATACGACATTACTGGGGATTTACCTCTCTCTCTCAAGTAACACCACCTTAAAGTGACAGCTATGGTATCGCTTTTCCGTTGATGCATTAAGGGAAGGGAAGGGAGGGCAAGGAGGGAAACATGTCGGTATAGTAATTATGAGTATGTTTTTGGGCAGCGGTAGTCATCAAAACGCTCTGTCAGCTTGTTTGCTTACTTAAATTATAAAAAATGTTAGTTACGTCACTCCGCGAGAGAGGGTCCTTGACATTTGATTCACAGGTGGCATACCTATAAGTGTAAGTCTACGAACAAGGGTAAAAGATACAATTGACTCTAGTAGAACTTTAGTATTACTAATCCTGACTCGTTTTCGATGGCGTGATGAAGACAAGGCTTCTGCATATTTGAACGTTAATTGGTGTCGCTAGTCACTGATTGGCTCCGCCTGCTTCTTGTTCCCTTATGTTAAAAGAATGTAGTCCATTAAAGTATGTATTACTTTAAAATTACAAAAAAATAAAAAAGCCTATAAAGTATAAAAAAATAGTTATTATGTAGCATAGCATAATTAAATTAATTATTAACGTTGAAATTTATTTACCGTTACTTGAATCTCACATCGCTTAAGTTCCATTATTTTATTATTTTAATAATGAGCTGGTATAAATTCAAGTAAAATGATCACGTTACCCAATGCTAAGCTCCAGATCGCCTCATTTACGGCGGCAATAGAGGACGTCTAGCTCTAGCAGCTGGGAGTCTATAAAGGCGATCTGCTAATTACCAGGCCATCTAATTAAACTATTTAATTAAAAAACCGTAGGTTTTTTATACCGGGGCATTTACTTTGTATACGTTAAATGCTATAAGATATAGTGAATGAGAAGTGTTCTAGTGTTATAAACGGGGTCATCGACATCAATAACAGAATGGAAACGACAAACTGTATAGAAGGAATAGTAAAACAGGTGAGTTATGGAGAAAATAGGCCAGAACGCTGATCCAATAGCAATAAACACCAAGAAAGGCAGAAGTGCCGTGTAATTCAGATATATGATAGCTAATCTCATGTGAAAGTGACATGGGTAGTTCAGTACTTATATAAATAAAAAAACTGCTTGTTTTATTTATAGGCCAACATAAAGCTGCGTATCGACTATGCGCTCCTATCGCGCGTGCCATGAACACCCGCGCCAAGAGTGCGTTCCGCCGAACGCGCTCCAAATATTCGAATTGTATCAATTAAACGCGCATGGCGCGCGTAGCAACTGTTCCAGTGTTCGGTTCGTTAATTTACGGCACCTTTGATTATCCATAATGGGAGCGAAACAAACACAAAAAAATACAAAACATCCGTCTCAATTGGCGCGCGCGCCGCGACTGATGCGTGGTAAAAAACCGACACCCGACGGAACGGACCGCTCCGCGTTCGGGTGCTCCAACGAACACAATGGCGCGCGTTCCAAAATGGTAACTATATCGCGCTCTTGGAGCGCGCGCCAATGTTCGCTCTCTTGGAGCGTATAGTGGATACGCAGCTTAATATTGGATGTCGAGAGACGAAATGTGACAGCTACACTGTCATATCGGCATTACAATTATGTCTTTGGACTTCGGTGATCATAAATAGGCTGCGTATATTTTCCTTGTTCTTTTTTAGTTTGGATTTAAATTACAAGTACTCTTTTGGCGATCTTGCATAAGAGAAGGCGACTAACATCTAATCACGGACCATGGTTGTTTATTTTATTGATATATTATATATTATTATGTTTGACATCTGTACTATTAGAAATGCCTCATAATATGAAATAAATTTTCTATTTCAGCCCTAGCACATACGCGACTTATAGACGCGGCGCCAGGCGACTTTGCGACTCTCTGCGACGTCGTCGTGCGACAGTTGCTACTGCATTTAGACGTTATTTGACATTAATTGACATACATTAGTGCCTAAGTCACCGCGTCCGGCGTCTTGAAGTGTGCTCCCCCCCCGCGCGTCTAGTTGCTGCATTCAGCGTCTAAAAAGCGTCTAAGAAAAAGCCGTGTCTAGAAGTCGCGTATGTGCTGTCGCCCTTAGGTAATACGACGTATTGTTAAAGTAAAAAAGATGTTAAAATACACCGTAAATATGAAGAGAGTGATAAACTCGTCGTTTGTGGCGATTTTCCCCTATCGTTCGTATCGTTATATATGAATAACATAATATCTTATCAAGGCTTGTATATGTTTAGAGGCATTTGCGGTTATTGCATAGAAGTAAGTTTCATAAAGTACGCATGAAATATTAACAATATATTTGTGTTTACTTCCCTGTTAGTGATTTTTCTCTATACACACGTTGTGAGTGTTCCTATATAGTATAGTTTGGTTTGAGTCTTTACAGGGTTCATACATATTTTATTAAATTAAGATACTAATTGTCATTAACGTTAGTTTAAAGACTAGGTACTATCATGTTGAACAGGAGATAACATTACAATAAGTGTTACATGACTGTGACAGTCGGTATTTCCGAACCGATAAAACCGTTTAGCCCAGCTGCTAGAGGCAAATAAGGCTTAAAATTTACAGTAATTAGGTCCAGCAAATTATGCGCAAAAATGGGTTGGTCTGTTCACACACAATGAGAGAAAATTTAGTGTGTCATTTTTGGAGTTGTGGAAGACTGTTTAAAAAATGGTTTTATAGGTATAAAACAGTTTTTTTAAGATAACTAAAAAACAACAAACAATATCGATTTAAAATTTTTATCCTTTTAAAGTGATCATAATGTGGTCATTTTGCGACCTTAAACTTCAAAATCGGTCAACAAATTGTTTAAATAATTGCAAAAAACCATCAAAAACACGCAAGTTTTAAATATTTTTGTTTTTTTTTTAAATGTTCTTGTAAGCTTGTAACTGTTCATAAATATCCCTTTAACAACTTACACGTACCATAATTTTTTTTTTGAAAAATTTGTACAACTTTTTGAGTTATTGACAATAAACGCTAAAAAAAAAGAAAAAGTAAAGTAAAAATTTATAACCTTCCCGTGGTTGTAGATATGTTTTATTGGTGTTTATTTTTGCGCATTGGCTTATATTTTATGAATATGAAAAGTATTGTTCCAAAAAAGAAAAAAAATGCGTATTTTTCATTATAGTCAAAAAAAAGAGACATTTTTTTTTGTAAATTGTTTATAAAAAAATCATTGAACAATTCGAATAAATAAATGTGCTAGTTGTTATTATTTTCGCGCGCTACCCCAGATTAAAAAAAAAATGGTCAAAAAATACCTAAATTTGAGTGAGATATGAAGAATTTTCGGCCGCGAGCCGATTTGAAACTTTTCAGTGATGGCGTCACACACGTCAATTAACAATTTCTGGAAACACTTTTTCTGGTGAATAATATTTTTATAGCAGAGTTTAAGTACCTATCGTACTATAGCCCAGTTGCTAGAGGAAACTAAAAGACAACAAACAATGCGTATTTTTAATTATAGGAAAAAAAAGAGAGTTTTTTTTTGTAAATTGTTTATAACAAATTAACTGAACAATTCGCATAAATAAATGTGCTAATTAACAACTGCTGGAAACACTTTTTCTAGTGAATAATCTCTTTATAGCAGAGTTTAAGTATCGTACTAGAGGTAGCCTGAGTTTCGATCCTTAATATTCATAATTAAACAAATTATGATTTTTATAAAAAAAAAAATATCTTCGCCCCCAATAAAGATAAAGCTTTATTTTTTTTTAAATAGTTTAAAAATCGTCGGAACTCAAATATAAATTTTCACATCGATACGAAAAATTGCCCCTTGGCAAAATGCGAAAACGTGCGGACCAAAAATGGGCCATTTTTCGGAGGCCATTTTAAAGACGATAGCGATCGAAATTGGAACAATACTTTTCATATTAATAAAATATAAGTCAAGAAGCAAAAAATAAGCACCCATAAGACGACTACAACTACGGGAAGGTTATAAATTTTTACTTTACTTTTTTTTTTTTAGCGTTTATTGTCAATAACTCAAAAAGTTGTAAAAATTTTTAAAAAGAAAAATTATGGTACGTGTAAGTTGTTAAAAGAAATATTTATGCACAGTTACAAGCGTATAAGAATTTTATAAAAAAAAAATAAAAATATTTAAAAACTTGCGTGTTTTTGATGGTTTTTTGCAATTATTTAAACAATTTGTTGACCAATTTTGAAGTTTAAGGTCGCAAAATGACCACATTATGATCACTTTAAAAGGATAAAAATTTTAAATCTATATTGTTTGTTGTTTTTTAGATATCTTAAAAAAACTGTTTATTTATTTGTTTATACCTATAAAACCATTTTTTAAACAGTCTTCCGCAACTCCAAAAATGACACACTAAATTTTCTCTCATTGTGTGTGAACAGACCAACCCATTTTTGCGCATAATTTGCTGGACCTAATTACAGTAAATCATTTTCCTCTAGCAGCTGGGCTAGTTACCGATAAACCGTTCTTCAAGAAAAGAGCTTACTCTTATAATCTAATATTTTGAAAGCCATCAACGCGCCTGCAAAGCCCTGAGTTTTGCGGATGTCTTTGAGTGGCGATAGTAATCTATCAGATGTTCGTTTGCTCCTATATCCTATAAAAAAAATAAGCTGGACGGGAAGGAATTCCTAAAAAGTCTAGCATACATTTTTAGATCAGCTATTATGGTTGGTATTATGATTATAGTCGGCTCTACTCGAAAACACAACACTGTGAGCACTTGATAATTTCATTTTAATTAAATTTTATCAAAATAATTTAATTTATGTAAAATTGTTATTATTGTAATTGTTGTAAGTATTTTTATATTTTTGTGTTATTATTTATCATCCCATTCCGAAAGAATGTACAAATTTTAGTCGATATCATAGTAACTTGCTTAGCGCTTGAACATATATAGTCGAATTTACGAAGTAAATGATATTTTCTCGAAATGCTGAATGCCAACAGTTGTTTGCCGGCACTTACTCTAGTTGATTAGATGCTGATGGCATTGCACAAGTCTGTCATGTGTCTGAGTAAACAGGGAAAAAGTACAAACAAGAATATAATCCTTCATTATATATGCACACGTATACCTTTCGTTGGCACTGAATCCTCGGTGTGCGAGTCTGATTCGCAATTGGCCGGTTATTTTTTCAGCTGTAATCGCGCAAACATGTGTTTCTTCAGAAATAATACATTTTCGAAAAACGCAAATACAACTTTGTCGTTCATAAGAGTACATACGCTATAAAAAATCTAGTTATTTTATTTTGTGGTAAAAAATATCGCAACCTTATATTATATATCACCTTATATACACCTTTCGTTGATACGGATCCCTCGATGTGCGAGTCCGACTCATACGTTGCCGGTTTTGTCGATAAATAAGTCATTTCTTTAATGTCGTCGTTACGATTCAAACAAGAAATAAATATTGATATACCATTCATGCAATTGAATAATATTTAGACTGCTTGCTACACGAATAGAGGAAATAATGTTTCAGATCTATTGTCACAAAGAGAAGGAAGTTATATGTAAATTCCATTAATAACAAATGAACGAAGATTTTCAATGTTTTATTAAGTACTAACTTCCGCCCGCAGATGCGCCTGCGTGGATTTCGGACTTCAAAAATGGAGGTTCACCATTCTTCCGAATGAAAGATTCACAGATACTCTCATAGCCCGTAGGAGATAACGCGGCCCATGGAGGAGGGAGGAGAAAGGCGCAGCGCAGCGCATCTGTATAGCCTGTATGCGAATGTCTATGGCCGTCATGAAAATGGGTCCTTCTGCTCCCCCCTATACATAAAAAAGGGGGATTTGAGAAAGGCTTAGATTCGCAAATGAGCACGGCCTATGGCGCTACAGTCGGTATCTCGAATATTCATTATGTAGGGTAAAGTAACGGGTCGATAATTCGGCCAGTTACATGTTACCATGCCAACATATTTCTGTCGGTCAGCTAGTAATTGTATAAAACATCTTTTCCAGGAACTATAGACTGTGGCTATAATAATAAATATATAAATAGTACTCGCATAAGAGTCTGTCATAAAAGCTAAAATGTATTGCAGTGCGTTTAAATAGTAAGATTTTTCGCTACTCGTCCAGACTTTGAACCCGTTTCATGTACTGAGCGTTGACTCGCTATTTTTATGATACACAATGAGTCTGGGATTCGTGGGAATTGCCGCATGTGTGGTTCATGTTGTATCTGACTAGCGTCTCTGTCATAATAAATGAAACTTGTTTATTCTACTTGCATCTTATGAAAACTTTGATTTAGACTCGAATTATACTTATCTAGATGTAGATAAGTAAAATTAAATAGAGATGAATTTACCAAAAACTGATATATACCTTATATATTAAAACTGATATACTATTCACGTATTAAAACTGATATATACCTTATATATCAGTTATTGGTAAATTTCAGACCACGTAAAACCAGCACAGTACCATGAACCTCATCCCTAGGACAGTTAAGTATCCGTTTTCTTTCTATTAAAATAATATAGTTAAATTAACATATTACACAATATTAAATCTTGATGCTTCTAAAGCTAAAGCTTGAGTTGTGTTATTGTTCAATTTGATATATGACATCGCATATCAAACGGTGGAATATTCCTTGGCATCTAGGCAATGAAATTTGTCTAAATTCCCAAAATATGTCTCGCTATGTTGACCCTCTTCTATCCCTTGTAACTGTGACATAATTTATAGAAGGCTCGAAGAGGAAACTTACTATACCATTACTTATTAATTATTATAGTGAACCAGCGAAGATCGAAATTCGATCTAAGTGAAACTTTTCTGATATTGAAACTAAATATCATATGACATGTTATGTCATCGTAAATAAGGTTAAAAATTTAATATGTAGTATTTTCAACACTTGCATAAGACACAGAAACTTCATCAATAATTACTTATATCTTATATATCAATGTGTCAAATGTATGGTAGAGTATATAAAGTTTTATTTAATAAATTAAAGTACTTTATAAACGTTATTATTAAAAAATATTAGCGTTCCGCACCTTTTTTTACACGTTAACTATAAGGTTAACTATAAATGTGTTAAATTTCATACTCCTCCGTCCGCGCAATTTTCGTAAATACGTTCCCGAAGTTTTTACTTCACGTATTAATATATAGATATAACTAGGTATCTATCTATCACTTTAAATTTGAACTTGAACTGAAACTTGAAATTTGTATACATGTAATATGTACCTTAGCGTTTGTTCTGTATCTACGCTAATATTTTGAACATATGTGTTTGTTTGTTTGTTTTGACCGAACATAGTTAACGCGTGAGAAGACGCGCCATGAGTTATGTAGTTTATCTCAGTAAATATAATAAAAAGCCAAGTTGAATGGACAACGGGTCGCTGAAGTTCGTACTTAGCTAGAAGACCCCGAATCAGAGCAAGGAGAGTCATTAGACCCTGGAGATATGGGCGTGAATCGTGCTGATGATGCTTTCAAAGTAATATTCCAGGCATAAAAAGCCTCCACGATGATGATACTGAACCTCAGACGAACTAGAGAATGATGGGTTGCAAAAACCAAGTGATTGGCTATCATATTAAACAGGGAATAAAATGACTACAAAATGGCCTTAATTAGTGCAAAGGCTGAGCATGTGATGTAATATATGTGCCATACGTGTTACGATAGTAATATTAGTCAAGATAACATGTAGGAATAAAAATCCCATTTTTTGTTTGATTTTGCTTTTTTAATTTATTATTATTATATGTTATTAATATGTATTATATCGAGCCCATTATGTGTCCCATTGTTGGGCAAAGGCCTCCCCTCATTTTTTCCATTTTTCTCTGTTCAGACCTACATCACGCCAATCAGGCAGGTATACGTCGAGTTCATCTCGCCATCTCCTTTTTGGTCTGCCGTGTCGCCTCTTTGAGTCTGGGCCCCATAAAGTGGTAATTTTTTCCCAAGACTCGTCAGGTCTGCGGCAGACATGTCCAGTCCAGCTCCATTTGAGCTTCGAGGCTTTGAGACCCACGGCAGCGATTTTTGTGCGGGAGCGCAGTTCGGTGTTTCGGGTTCTGTCCAATAACTTGACACCTAAAAGACTGCGCTCTATCGCCCTTTGGCAAACCTTAAGACTGGAAGTATGCACATGTCGATTAATTTTCGCTTGAGCGATATCAGAAGGTTGCCCTTCATGAGTTCCCCTAAGGACCAGTAGCTCTTCCAGGCATTTTCAATACGTCTTGCGACCTCTTTGTCTTATCAGCACTGGAGGGAAACTAATTGGCCAAGTTATACGTATTCTTGGACATAGTGCATAACCTCCGCATCCACTGTTACCGGTTGTTGTCGGTGAGTAGTCATAAGTTTGCTCTTTGACATGTCCATTTTCAGTCCAACCTCTCGGCTTGCATCGCTTAGACCTTGGAGTAACGTTTGTATGTCTGAGGCTGAGGAAGTGAACAGGATGATATCGTCGGCAAAGCGTAAGCATGTTAATCTCGCTTTGCCTATGAGGATTCTTTTGTATTCCCAGCCTGCTGCGAGTTATTGGAATACTTCTTCAAGGACACTTGTGAACAGTTTTGTGTCACCTTGCTTCACACCGTTTTTATTATTAAATGATGGATCAGTTCCATCAGTTCCATGTGTTCAGTTTATGTGCTTTCGTTATAAATATTGCGTAAAAGCTTTATATACTCGTATGTTGGTTCTAAAACTATATGCTGGTTTTCAAGAGCTTGAAAAATGGCTGAATGGGATATACTATCGAAGGCTTTTGTGTAATCGACGAATGCAAGGTATAGTGGAAGATTGAACTCGGAAATTTTCTCTAGAACTTGGTGAACGGTGTGAAGGTGGTCGGTGATTTTTTAATTTATTTTTGTTAATTAGCCCAAAGTTATTCATTATTTTTATTTATGCATAAAACTGCACTTTTGGTTAATTATTGATAATTAAACGCCTCCTCGTGTACGTTTTAGGGTGCACCTTCTCAGGGGTTAAAGAAAAATATTTTTATTATGGCCCATAGCCGTATCACTAAGAAGTTACTATTCAAAAGTTAAAACTAAAAAACGAAATTTATAATCCCTTTATCCCGACTGGGCTGTTTAAATTACACCCTTAAAGTAAATCCTAATGTAAGGGGCTCTTTAGTTGCAGTCAGGGTCGGTTAGTAATAATATATACGTACTTTTCTTTGTTGATGCAGAGAAATACATTTACGTATGATACATTTACGATACCTAGGAGTCCGGTTGCCCCTTAGACCTATGTCGGACTCTACATTTAGTGCAGTACCGACTAAAACCCTGTTATTTAATTCTCAACATTTACTGGATGAAACTCCAGATTCAACATTCTTTGTAAGTTAGTGGGTACAAGTCAACGGCCAAGTCACACAACATTAACTATAATAATAAAGAAGTCGCAGTAGACTTGGCACGACTTTGTCTAGATTACATTACTTTTCAGAAATATACAAACAGTTCCATAGAGACTTGGCTAGTTTTTTACAGAGTGTTTTTGGTGGGTTAATACTTACTTAAATGGACTGTATATTTATAGAATAGGGCGATAAATGA
>LUGF01025609.1:21722-36267 GCA_001625245.1 Calycopis cecrops
GGCTGCTCGTTTGCCCTCCTATATCATAAAAAAAAAAAACTCTGGCGGGGCCTGGGCTTGGAGACCTTGGAGTTGAATAGGGGGCCCTTTTAGGTGCAAAAATTATATTAAGGCCTTAGGAGGTCCGTAGCTGCAGCTCTCCTGAACCCATGTCCTCATCCGTCGCTGAAGATGTCACGATGTCACGTAATAGTGCAATCACATGCCCTGACAACTCAGAACAATTGTATACGATGGTGTAGTACAATTGCTGCATTGTAGCCGAATTTAGCTGGACCAGGAGCCTCGTCCTCCTACAACAACGTGCCGAAGTAATGGCCATGTTTTCGCGTTTCGTGCAGATCTTAAGAGTACGCCAGCTCATTAGAGAGACAAAAAAGGTACTCAACCTCTGATTGTGTGGATGTCTATGGGCGTCTGCAGTCATCAAAAGACTCGCAAACGAGACTCTAAATATGATATCAATCGCTTGAGGTCATTTAAAAGCAAATATCATATATTAGCTGTACTGTGCGCGCGTATCATAGCAATATATAACATTCATAGGAATGACAGTGGCGCCATCTGTCGAAAATTGGCCGTACCAACTCAGAAATGTTCGCGGGCGTATGCAGAACAACTGTAATAAATATCATTGAATTATCAATTGCATAGTTTATGATTCTAGAAAGAACATACAGACAAACAGTTATTTTTAAATATATAGAAAATACGTTCGCGTCTGTGAATTCGTGTCTGCCATCTGTAATACCTATGTTTACAAATAAATAAATTGAATTGAAATGAATTGAATTGAATTGAACTGAATTGAATTGAATTGAAACAATGGAAATACACATGCAAAACTTCAATCCAAGCGGTCAAGCCGTTTCGTAGTTGACATACCGACAGCAGCGCCACCTACTGATTTAACTTAATTTATTAAACATCCAGAAAACCATCGAAATATCCATATAAAATTTCAACCCAATCGGTTCAGCCGTTTAGAAGTTTACCCGTTTTCCCATGGGAATTAAACATTTTCCCGCTGTAAACAATAGCATAAGTTAATATGTGATTGATAACATTGAAATGTTGAAATAATTTTTGATATCGGTCCAGTAGTTTCGGAGCCTATTCGTTACATACATACAAACACACACAAACAAATCTTTCCTCTTTATAATATTAGTTTAGATAGATTATATAGACAATAGAATAATGATCATTATTATAGATCAATAGAATAATAGATTATCGATAGAATAATGATCATTAAAATATAATTACACAATCGTCAGTGGATGCGAGGCTTTATCAGAAGCTTTAGTTGCGAAATGCTGGGAGGTCACATTCACTTCGCGGCTTTTGAAATATTTTCGTTTTGAAATTCGCGCCAAGTTCGACGGCGAAAGTGCCTCCTTTCGTTTTCGGAACTGGCTCTTTTTCACAAGGTTAATGTATAGTAACAACTGGGTCGTGAAATGTGTGCTTCACTTTATAGGATGCTGCACACCCGTCGAATTGGTCCGGTATGATTGAAGAGGTATTAGAATATCTCCCCGGTCTGTCTATTGTTATTCCCAGGAATTCCCAGGGAATATAATCTAATATAAAATAAATAGCACAGATCTTGCACAAATATACTATAATACTCTAAAACATGGGTTATGTTATGTCTTGCTGACAGTCAGTCAAGTGAGGTCAGTTAAGTCGTAAACTATCAAGATTGGTCGTTAATCATTGTTATTTGTAAAAGCACGGACGGAGCATCCGATATCTCTCCAACTTTCATCTTCGAACTGCAGGGTACTGGCGAATACGCGCATAGTGTTAGATTATTATCTTATATTCATCTGTAAACTATTATTTACCTATTTATTTTGTGTGTGGGTGATCCAAGTTCGATGAATTTAATATACCTATCTGCTACCATTAGGTTCGAACTCCTCCTCGGGTTCCATCGTGCGTACAGCAGTTTTGACTTATTTGTAGCAGCCAATCTTGCTCGGACAAAATACATAGATTTAAAAATATGTAATTTCCTTTTTATATTATGAATTGTAATCAAAGAGCTTTTTGAATGAATTAATAAGAAACACATACACATATTTACACTTAAAATATTACTAATACCTACAGGTACAGTGGTTTTAAGCCAAGTTCAGCCAGTAGAAATTATTTTACTGCCTCAAATCGTAAAATGTAATGGTTCTAACGGCACTTGTCACTTAAGAACAGGCAAGGTAAGAGGCAGTGCCGCACTGCATGCTTGCGTGCAGCCGAATTGGGCCGGCACGACCGGGGAGGTACCTCTCGCTTACACGAAACCGGCGTGAAGTGACAGCTGTATTGTCGCGTTTCGTGCGGTGTGTAAGTAGCCGGTGGGCTATGGAGGTGGGAGGAGAAAGGAGGGCAGCGCATCCAAAATTGAGTAATTATACATAAAAACATTTCTCATTAAACACTCTATCTATTAAAAAAACCCTATCAAAACCTGTTGCGTAATTTGAAAGATCTAACCATACAGATACAAAGTGACTTTGTTTTATACTATGTAGTGACAAGCTTTGTTCGATTCTGAAATTCAAGTGTATTCCTATTCAAATTCCTGGATTAAAAGTATGTTGATTCAGAAATTTGTAAGAGTGCTGTTGCACAGTAGAGAGATCGGTCATTTTGAAGTACATTAAAAGAGTCCAGCAATCAATAATAGCTGATGAAGATGAAGACTTCTATATTCACTTTAGATCCAAATGGGGTTTCTTTTTTTTATTTATTATCGTCAACATTTCTGAGGTAACGTTTGTGTCTATTTCTTTTATTCTATTTTTAAATAATTGTTTAGTGTCGCTTTAGCTGAAAGCGGCCTTTGAACTTTAACCTCGTCTCTACTTTACTTAACGTTAAAATAGCTTACTTACTTTTCGAATGGTGTTAGCACTATCGTGAAGGTACTCTCACTGGCGTAAAATGGAATTGAACTCAGGAATGTGCGTGTACAAGGCTTAACTCTGCCTGTTGGAGAAGGCGACTGTATCCGAGCTGAGGATATTACGTATTTTTGAAGGTTTAAACAAATTAGTGTTAAATCAACCGTGGATTGCTACGATTCGTTAAAACTGTAGTTCATTTGTGTGCTGTATTAAATCTTTTAAACTGTGAAATATTATTGTTGTATTTAGAAATTTTGATATTTAGTGCGTAATATTTGTAATATTTTAACTGTTATTTCTTATATTATGTAAAAAAATCGTGTAATCGTTTACAGTGCGTATAATTAGTGCGTGCGTAATATAATTTTATATATAAGTTTATATTAGTGTAAAATTAAATGTTAAATTATCGAGTGGTTTAGTGTTAGTGTAAAAATAACAATGTGTCTAATTTCCAAGTGGTTTAAACGTTTGCGATCGCGAGCGAGTGCGGATGTCGGGACGTCGCGTTTTGTACAGATAGTGTCAGCCCGCTCCCCGTGGCCGGTGTATGTTGTGTACGTGGTATCTACGTTACCTGGTTCTATAGCAAGCTTGGGACCATGACTGTGACTCTATCTGGGGAAGGACTAGGTCCTGCTGTCTTGCTGTTGATGATGATAATTTCTCTGATAATTTCATCGGATTCCTCACCACTCTTTAATTACTTGTTCTTGTACTACATACTGAGATGACATACATACTGACACACACACCCGGGACTTTGTGAATACAAGTTTATTCACAAAAGCATGCATGATTTGATTTCAATTTATTTAAGGGAAATGTGAGGTTTTGTCATAAGTGTAAGTAGTAAAAGTAAACAGTAGAAAGTATTGCCTACCCATCAAGGTTCTCTACACTGTTCCTTTCACCTGTGTATTGTACCACACAGGCATGTGTGCTGTTATGATCGTTATATGAGGCATGACTTACACTTTACGAGTTATGAACTTATCCTTCAGATTCTGACGTACTGCAACCTAACTAAAATCAAACAAGAAAATTAATTGAATTAAGGTTTCCGAAAATGGACCTTAGTTCCAAACGTCTGAGTGATGTCACGTCACGGAATAGATAAATAAGGTGAACCTCTTTTATCTATTCCGTGATCTAAGTGATGTCTAATCTATTATGCGTCTCTCTAGTCTCTAGACTCTACTGGATACAATAGAACAATTGAACGAAATTTTTCGCGGTTTATTTAATTATTTAACAAGTCCGACGTTTCAGTATCTTTGGTTGCTGTAAAGTTGTTTTATTGTAATGAGTAACGAGTCTGTTAGGAGGGTTCAAATGGTGCGGTTCGGTGCTCTATAGTGTACAATATTTAGTAAGAGGTAGTGCCACACTGCATGCTTGCATGCAGCCGAATTGGGCCGGCATGACCGGGGAGGTACCTCTCGTTTACACGAGACCGGCGTAAAGTGACAGTGGTGCTGTCGCGTTTCGTGCGGTCTGTAAGGAGCCGGTGGCCTATAGAAGTGGAAGGAGAAAGGAGGAGGAGAGGCGCATCTGTGTAGTTTCTATATGGATGTCTATGGGTGTCGGTAGTCATGAAAATAGCTCCGACTGCTCGTTTGGGGGGCAAACGAGCAGTCGGAGCCATTTTCATGACCATACCATACCCAGACCCATACCATAAAAAAAATATATTATCACTATTTTATCATTCACAATTTCTGATAGTGGTCAAATTAATAATGTATTTTAAATGTCTTGACATTTTGAATTATACCACCTTCACAAGATTGGCAAAACGATTAACTATTTACATTTTACATGTGGCTAACAAGATTAGTAAGATACTTCGTGTGTGCTTGTGAAAACTTCTGTATAGAGTTCAAATATTATAAATATAAAATATTATATGAAGTGTAGTAGTAGATGTTAAATGAACTGGTATATTATCTATCTATTTTTATACTACGAGTATGTCCCCAGCATCGTTTTATCATACTGAAAGCGTGGCTGTTTTGAAGCTCAGAGATTTTACCCGCGTTTAATAAAAAAAGTTCAGTGAAAATCGCCCATAAACTTCTAGCAAGTCGATGAAAGCTTTCTCTACGCCTGCAAGGAAAAAAGTTTCACTGAAAAATGTTGCAACCTAGCGGTCCGCATTTTTTTTATGTAGCAGTTGGGTCGCCAGATGTTAGAGTATAATAAATTCTTGTAGGTATCTCTGTCAACAAATTGTATTACCTACTTACTCTTGTACTTGTGTTGGTTTATTTATCAAATCGGATCTTTTTATTTGCTACCAACACACATACACCAAACATATAATTGTCAAGCAGGCGTGTTCCCCTTCCTCTCCTCAACCTTTTGCACGAGCTGCACAAAACGCGACGTAGCAGTCACTTCACGGCGGTGTTATGTGAGACGCACCTACCTCGACTCCAATGCAGTATCATCTTTTACTAAAGTAATCTACAAAAAAATAATTTCTAATCTTAACAAACCGAATTTTTGAATATCACAAACACTTATCATTTGCCTAAAAAGCGGGTAATTTATCTTTTCTGTTAGTTAACTTAAATTAATTGGCAGATCAATATTCCAAAAACGCTGACTCACGTGGTTTTCTTCTCATTACTCGTCTGTCGCAAGAATTTCGTAACCAGCCGCAATACGAGGTGATATTTTATAATATAGGAGAAAGTTGTTTGAATGATACTTGCAATAAATTTGGGGTTTCTAAGTGCTATCTCCTTATATCGCATACCTACTTGACAGCTTCGTGGTCTTGCATGTTCAACCACAGACGTGAGGTGTTGGGTTCAAATCCGGAGTCGGAAAAAGTGTTGTTCGGATTTTTCAATTTATAACACCAGTTCAGAGTCTGAAGTTGGCGGTGTTACACCACCGTGCCTCGGAGACCACGTGAAGCCTTTTCTCCGGTCGTGTGAAACAGCAAACTGATGTCCGTCCGTCCGTCCGTCCGTCCGTCTTGCCGCATATACCGCACTAGAGAGTGCACTTGTGTCTGCGCGCACACTTGTGCCCTATTATAAGTCCCGCAAATGGCCGTTCCCTCTGACATGGCCGTCATTACCCCTTAGGGGGACATTGTTTTTTTACATTGCATATACATGTAAAGATAAAGTAAAGTGTAAAAACCAGCCGAAATCTAGTCTGGTGAGGTACACAAACATCCATACAACCAAAGCGTTATTCTTTTTCACCTCAACAATTAATGTCATTATGTCAGCTGAACCGATGCAATGCAATAATTGCACTCGATGATGCGGCATGATGGGGATGATGGCTGCGTGAGTTGAGGAATCTGTCGCACCTGCCAGTTCCGCGCGGGTTGAGTTCCGCTTGGAACTTTCACTCACATATGGGACGGATGGGACATGGAGTGTCCGCCATGGTATAATGCAACTGCGTATGTCCTTGTAATGGTTGTAAAACACTATCCTTAAATATTGCATCTTTATTAGCATTTGTCGTTTTACTACCGGACATGCCCGCACCATATCTTATAAGAACAGGGAACTAAGGAACAAGTCGAAGAGGAGGTGGTTTTGCACACGGGTCATGGTGCGGGGATGAGTACCCCATTGCATTGTCCCGAAGTTGGTGAGGATGTAGTATTGTGGAGAAACCTTGCTTTTCTGAGGAGTGGAGGTGGCGTCAGTCTCTTGCAGCACCGACAGCTCTAATGTACGCCATGGTTCCGGGGCTTCCCCCAACAATGTACGCGTACCGTGAGTCAAATCGTTTTCCCGCGTTTCCAAAAAAGAACCATATTACATTTTATAATATACATTTTAATACTGACTTACGTTAAAGTGAGTTATAAAATGTTCCAAGACTCTATAATCTTTATAACAATTCAAACCTCCACTCTGTTGCGAAAATCAATATTTCCATAACCTCAAGTAATATAATGGAGATAATCTGCAAGTGGATGAAAGCGCTCTACATCATCTCGCTGTTTCCGTGTTACGTAACGCGCGCCCCAGATCGGAACACTTACAATATCGGATTTGATGTAAAAACCGAACTTCGTGCGAGATATAGTGTTGTGATATTAACGTATGCCATCATTATTATTGCGACTGTGGTCTCTCTAAGAGATGATAAAAAGTATGTTGCAATTTTGAGAAAAGATAAAAAATATTGACACAACTTTCAAGTTTCAATATAGCTAGGCAAAATATATACAGTTGAATCGAAAATCACGAAATTGTTTGTAATGGAGAGATTCCGAGCCCAGCGTTATTTTAGAGTCCAATGTTTAAAATGGATAAAGCATTACAGCTTTCAAAGTGCTATGGCTTCTGTATCCGGGGAGGACAGCGCCCTCCCTATCTTTATTCCTTATTAAACTATCAAGTAACAATAAACTGTATTCATCTCGAATGTGTACTAGACCTAGGCGACTAGATCTGTAAGCTCCGCTTTCTCCTGTGCCAGCGTTTTGGGAGGTTGTCTTAGTGCTCCAAGTTGAGGAGGCTGTTCTAACGTGTAGGGGACACACACAAATGTGAATAAATGCCGCGTCTGAGACGTCTGAGAAGCAATAAATACGAACTACATATGACTTTCCCTTGAACATATACAATCAATTAATATACTATACCCAACTACTAAACAAGGCAATAACCAAGTTCGTACAGCCGCTGAAGAACTTTTGACTATCCTCCATTCCTTATTCCCTATATTCTTGTCCTTATTAGACTATCAAGTAACAATTTCCTGTGGTTATCCCGCAACTTACTGTGTGCTACACTCTTAGGTAACACGTAGCGTGTTAAAGGGCTGTCCTAACGTCCCTAATGACGCCACTATAATGAACTGTTTGTCCCATCATCATCATCAGTTGGACATCTCCTGGACATGGGCCTCGCCCATGGAGGGCCACATGTCAGTCACGAGCCCACGGGTCCCGCAACCTTGACTAAGATCAGGCCAGGTGGAGGCCGTCCAACATGGTGTCTTTTTAACAATTTTTTTGGATCGAAGTAAAACTTCGTGGACGCGCGAAAAGAGTGATAGGGCGAAACGAATGAAAGTTGGGAGGGAGATATAAGTTAATGACGACATAAAGGGAGTGACGTCTCTGTAGGAGAAAGAAAGAGCAGTGCGCGCGCACATTTTCATTTTCTCTCCCTCTCATAGCCATTATGTTTCATGTATGAGGTTTTTCTTTAGGCGTGTGGTCTAAACTCTAAAACACACACATTTTATTTTTTTAAATTTTTTTCATTTTTTGTCACACTTTTTTTTACATTTTTTTTGTCCGTTGCAGTGCGAACACGGCGATGGACAACGACGTGACGCCGGTGTACCTCGCGGCGCAGGAGGGCCACCTGGCCGTGCTCAAGTACCTGGTGCTGGAGGCGGGCGGGCGCCTGGACGCGCGCGCGCGCGACGGCATGCTGCCCGTGCACGCCGCCGCGCAGACCGGCTGTCTGGATTGCGTCAAATGGATGGTGAGACTACTAAGGCATAAGGCTCTGGCCAAAACTAAGCGACCAAGTTGACAAAGCGACCAAAGCGAAACGCAAGCGCATATCGCGCGGCGAACGTTGCCATGGGAACACAGAATCAAAATCACCAGCGCGTAATCCAGGCGTGGGCTTGCAGGGCTGCAGCCCTGCGTTACCGGCTACGGGGTCTTTCTCAACCCCAAGGTGTACAAGCCATGGGCCCAGCCAGAGCTTACTCCGGCACGGGGTATCACGTACGAGTTTTATGGTTATTCTGAAACTCTGTGACCCGTCAGACAAGATAGATAGTACATGTTCCTTTGTCACAATGCTTCCATAATCTTATGCTTGAAAAAAACCTCGTTTCCTTTAGCATATATTTTACGCGGAATAAGCTGCCGGGCGCTGCTAGTGTAGATACACAAATGTGAAAGCGAAGCGGGCGACGGCGCTACACGCAGCGGGAGGGACAACTCTACGCCTATTACGTAACCGCCGCGCGAGAGAAAATCAAATAATTATAATTTAATGTGTTTCCGCGAGGGAGGCACGCACTACCATGCTCGTGACGCGGCGGGTGCAGTTCCTAGACCAGAGGTAGTGCCGTGCTAAAGCCTGGCACCCGGGAGGTACCTCACTCACATGGCACAGGCGTGAAGTAGCCGCTGGTTGTGCTCTCTTGGTTTGTGAACTGCTGTTTTAGTTTTTAAAACACAATTGTCCAAAAAGTGAACTTTTATGGTTCCGTACCTAAAAAGTAAAAACGGAACCCTATTACTAGGCCTCCGCTGTCTGTCAGTCTCCAGGCTGTATCTCATAAACCGTGATAGTTAGGAAGCTGAAATTTTCACAAATTATGTATTTCCGTTGCCGCTATAACAACAAATAACTGAAAATAAAAAGAAATATTATGGGGGAGTCCACCTACAGTAAACGCGTTTTTTTCGTAATTTGTTTGGTCAATATCAATGACGTTAACAGGTAGACGTTGTCAGGCAACGGCCTATGGTGGTAATGATGGTAAGGAACCCTTCGCGCGCGAGTTCGGCTCGCAATTGGCCGGTTTTTTCATTACTACTATATCTTTCAGTTTCTTATGAGAGTTTCTTTACATTAATATATTACTCTTACTTAGCAGCATTTTCACTGTGATAACAGACGTTCAACAGCTCATGAAGGCTTTGAGTCCAGAATCGGAGCAATAAGTTATTAGGATTTTTGGATTACACTTTCTAATAACAGAGCGAAGTCAGGTAGGTGGCAGAAGCTAGGAGCTCAGCATTCTAAGTGTAAAAAATGTATAATATTCTGCAAATAGGTTAAAAGGAAATTTTGCGTTTTCGAAAAATATAGTTTCTGTCACATCACAGTTGAAGTTGAAAATATCTACCAACAACTGGGTAACTATATCTATACGCCTCTTCAATGTTGCGAGCACTAATATAGTAATTATAGATAAACTGGATTTCCTCCTTTCTAACGTGGTGTTAAGTATCAAGAATCATAACGGATTATATAGCGGAGCAAGTATCAAGACATGCCTGTTAAATATTAGTTCATTGAGAGGATTAGTGGTATCAGGTGATTACTACGCGTTTACAGCCCAGCATGAGTTGTGATCAGCTTTTATGATTTAGATGCTACACGATATATTGTTAGACTTATGTTTATTGGTAGAAGAAATTGTGGCCCATGGAGGTGGGAGGAGAAAGGAAGGCAGCGCATCTGTATAGCCTCTATGCGGATGTTTGTGGGCGTCGATAGTCATAAAAATGGCTCCGGCTGCTCGTTTGCCCTCCTATACCATAAAATAAAAAAAAAAAAAAAAATTTTTGACGTTAAAAAAGCAATTTTTAAAATTTTTTTTTGAATAAAAATGTTTTGATTTGATTTTGACTCTTACTCGCTGTAAGCTAACCCCGAATGGTCCGGATTAAGGATGTTTTCATGTGACAAACAAAACATGAAACATGATGATTACACTATAGCTAAAAGCAAGTTGTACATGTCCAATTCAGCAACCAGTCAAAAGGGGCATATAGTCAAATCGCATATCTTATATATATCTTAAATAATAAAACAGTAAAACCCGTGTGTCTGCGATGTTAAAATAGTATTAGAACACTTTTTTGTCTGTCTGTTTGTCTGTTTGTCTGTTTGCCCAGGCTAATCTTCGAAGCTACTGAATGGATTCGAATGAAACTTTTTGTGGTAATAATAAGCCTGGTCAACATCTAGAATACTTTTTACTGCAGGAAAATCGCTCATTCCTATGGGAAATTTCAGTAATTATATTTTACCCGACGGATTTGAAAATTTTAAAGAAGCCAATAATAACAAAATATCACTTCGATACGCTACGCGAACGAAGTTGCGGGCACCAGCTAGTAAAGATATAAATACTAACAAGTGACATATTTTGTTGTAGATACTTGAAAGAGGTGTGGATCCGAACGCAAGAGATGGTGACGGCGCTACGCCTCTCCACTTCGCAGCCTCCCGCGGCCACCTCGCCACTGTCCGCTGGTTGCTGCGCCACGGCGCCCGGCTGCACCTCGACAGACACGGCAAGAGTCCCATCAATGACGCCGCTGAGAACCACCATCTAGAGGTAAGTGACATCTGTACAGTCCGCCGGCTGCACCTCGACAGACACGGCAAGAGTCCCATCAATGACGCCGCTGAGAACCACCATCTAGAGGTAAGTGACATCTGTACAGTCCGCCGGCTGCACCTCCACAGACACGGCATCCATCCCATCGATGATACCACTAAGAAAAAAAATCGGCAAAATTCTTCTTAAAAAACCGGTTGAGTTCGAGTTGGGCTTGTGCACTTAGGGTCAATAAAATTTATGAAATAAAGAGATAAATAAATAAATAAAGAGACAAAATTATTTTCAAACGACGAAACGAACAGTTGGAGCTTTATGATGATCATCGACGCCATCACATCCACACTGACAGACATATTGTCCCCCTTCCCCCCCGATGGTGCATTGCTCTTGAGATCTCACAATATACAGAAAGCTCGTTGTTTATTGGGATCAAACATGATGATAATGATGTTGATAATATTAATGATAAGAATAACTGTGACTAGATGGAGTCACGACATACGTAAAGCTGAGGCCAGGAGGAAAGGTTAGCCGAAGATCGAGGCCAGTGGCGTGGTGTGGGAGAGGCCTATGTCCAACAGTGGACTGCAATAGGCTGATGATGATGATGATGAAGAATAAGGATGCTGACAATAATGATGATGATGCTCCCCGGCCGCGCTGTGGCTATCGGGCGCGATCTCGTCAGATGCGTGTGTGGAAAGTGTATCACATCGGCCGCGGCCGCCTGCGCCGTTATTTGGATGCGTAATTGCTCGATCTCGCCAATTTCTCTTTTTGTTACAACAAGGGTCTTACGATTATCATCTTGGCATCTTGATTGCGGAACTGGCAAATTATCTGTCACAGTGAACTGACGGCTGAGCTGTCGTGTTTTGTGCGGTTTTGATACGTTAAGAAAAAGTATTGTTAACCTAAATCCACAACTGTGCGCTATAAGCGCAAATTTATCCCGTGCACCACTTTGATTTGGAATCAGCTGTCTCCTTCGGTATTTTTGGGCCGATACGATCTAGGGATCTTTAAGAAAAGAGTTTATTCTTATCTTAAAGTTCGTCGACGCATCTGTTAGACCTCTGGTGTTGCGGATGTCTGTGGGCGTTGGTGATCACTTTACATCAGGTGACCCAACTGCTTGTTAGCCTCCTACGCTTTAAAAAAACTAATTTTTGTGTCTATACAATCTTATTGCGCCTGAAAAACATTGTAAACTACTATAAAGGCTGTTGAGATGGCCCTTATAAAGATAGAATGATACTCATAGGATCACTTTATTGTCTGTTTGTCTGTCTGTCCGTGTGATTCTCAAGACCTTTTTCCCTTTCCCTGCGGAATGCGTAGAAGGATCAAGCTCAAATTCATGTCGAATGTTTTTAATTTTTTAACGCAACCATAACATTTAGCCGTTTATGCACATAATGTTCTCTATCATCGTCATATTATTGTGATTAATAAACTTCACCCTCTTTAGTTGAATATCTAAAATTCTAAAAAAAAAATCTAATTTGGCACAGGGGTTGTACCAAATTTAAAGTTTTTACGGACCGTAATTTCGGCTATGCTTTGATATGTAAGACAATAAGTTTCGCCTTTTATATATTAATAGATCTTCGCGTGATACTAGTTTGTATAACGCGTGTATGTAATAGCACTCACACACTTGCATCACAACACAATTATAGCAAATGTCAGATCTCAAAATAGTCATAATAGCCCCAATCGGTAAATTATGAAAATGAATTCGACGGAACAATTGCCGACTTTCCAATTGTGAGGTAATGCGTTTTGAGAATGAACGCTCGAGCGGTCGGAGCGAATGGTGTCAATCATATACTGTAACACGCTCCATTAGCCGTCTGTTCACTGAGGAAGGATTGACATTTTATTGCCTTCTTGGACTTCATCAGAAATTATTATTAGACTGTACCAAATTCTATGTTTCTCTGAAGTTCAGTCTGAAATCTAATAATCTACTTAAAAGTAGAAATATAATTAGTGTGTACCAAAAACACTTGGCTAGTACTATTGACCTTTTCTTTTGTTGACGCAAGGGAATACATTTACGTATCAAGGAGCCTGGGTGGCCTCTAGACTTGTTATTGTCAGCCTCCCTCCCATGCCTGCCTGTTCGGTGTAGCCTTGGAGGTAAGAGATGCACGCAAGGTAGCATCTTCGGGGGGCCTGTATGTTTTGACCTGGTCTGGTCTAAACATGTCAGAATTCTGTCTGCATACGAAAATAGGTTAGGGTAGTAGAAAAACCGGAGAGTAATCATAGTGTGCACCTTATTATATTTACGCTCTCTTGTATCTGAAATTATAAGTGTAGAAGTAGAACATTCGAAATTGTGTTGATATTGACGAAAAACATTGAAAATTATGATGATATTGATGTAGTGTTTAATTTGTGACCTGTTCCTCCCCAGTGCCTGAACGTGCTGGTGGCGGCCGGCGCGGCCGGGCCCGACAAGCAACTGGCCACATACAAGCCGCACGCCTGCGCCTGCGCGCCCGGCGAGGCTCGGGTGAGTGCACTAGCTACGATGACGACTGCATCGTTTTGTCAACTCCTTATCGTTTCAGCAGTTCTACATTGGCTTTAAGAACATAAGGGGCACATGTAGAAGCCCCAAGACTGCAATGATAACTACTCTTTTTAGGTACCTTTATTTCCTTTAGAATGAAATTCTTTAACGAATAAAAGTTACACTATACCAATTCTTGGTGAATTGGTCTACTGAACCCGTAGGTGGGCAGAATAAGTCTGAAGAACTAAGCGCCAGAACTGGCAGTGCCTGCAACCCTGAGACAGGCTGAAGATAGAGCTGCATGGATGCCGTTTGTCTCCGTCTTTGTAAAGGCTTAAAAACAGTCATCGATTTTATCATCGATTTATAATTTGTTTTAAAACGGCCCCAAAGCACTTATTTAGCCAGCCCAAAATTCGCATTTATATTTTAGACATTTTTAGTGATGAAAAAGAATGTTTGGTTGCTTTATCGAACAATGCTTTTTGTGATAGGTAATTCTTTGGATGACGACATCTCCCTTCCAATATAGAGAAGCTTAATTAATATATGTGTGCATGAGAGTTTTTGATTCGTGAAATACGGCATTATTCTGCCGGGATAAGTGACATGTTGCCGACTTGCCACTCCGTACACTATTAGGGTTGCTAGATTGTCTTCAATGATGAATACAGATCTATTAAATAGGTATCCTACAAATATTGAATGAGAAAGTACATAAAGTATGTTTGTTGTTCGTTCACGAATATACTATTGAACATATTGGAATGTAATTTGATACAGATATAAAATTACAGCAATAAAATTACTTTTTACCCTGAAAAATTATTGGTTGGAAAATAGACTATAATAACTAATCATAACCTAAAAATGATCGTGACTTTTTCAATTCCAGTGTGCCCTCGCGAACTGCATCAACGCCAGCCCGCAGCGCTCCCCGTTCTACCTGCACGCGCCGGAGCGCCCGCAGGAGCGGCGAAGCTCCGTGTCCTCCGCCGTCAGCTCG
>LUGF01025609.1:41164-53123 GCA_001625245.1 Calycopis cecrops
CGCCCGCCGTGCTCGAGGAGCCCGCGCTCAGGCCCTCCGAGCTCAAGTGCCGGCTCGGTGAGTGTGCACTATCATCTGTAAAGCGTCCACTACACTACTCGCTTCTGTGCTTCGTCGAATAGCTTCCCGAAGTAGCCCGAAGTATGAAATAAATGCGTGCCCACACATCCGGACAATCTTGCAAAGAATTTTCGAGTCCTTTGACTCGGGCGCAAAGACCGACTATAAATTGAAGTCGCCCAAAGCGAGATAAAGTTGGACGAAGTAAGACGAAGTGCCTCTCCACACTCTCGTCATGGCCTAGCCTCGGTCGACTGTGAGATGGTGGCCCATTTGGGGAATGGAGTGAAGGAAAACAACGTATCTGCTTGCGGATCTTAACGGACTTCGATATTTGTTTGCTCGTTTGTAGCCCATACCATTAAAAGTGTACAGCAAAAGTGTAGGGACAGCTATTTAGGCGGAGCAATACGCTCGCCTCAATAGAACTGCGACAGTAGCAGCTCGCCTCTTGTTGCGATCAGTGCGGCTTTACCGCTGCGGTTCCGATGCGGGCGCCGCGGCTGTCGCTGCGTCGCTGCAGCATTACAAAAAACCTACACTTAAGTGACCAGCTGTCTCGGTGACAGCTGGTCACTTAAGTGTAGGTTTTTGGGTTTAGGTAGGCCATTTTTTACCACAGTTGAGAATCAGTGATAACAGGCGTCGAAACATCCATATACGCTAAGCAGCTCCGTTGCTCTCCTTTATTACATAATCTGTGGGCCACCGGAGATGTGTCTGATTCTGCTACATTAGCATATATAAGAGATAATGCTGTTGTACTTCACAGGATATCTTAGTTTTACAATTACTATATTCTACAACTACGATTGCCAGTTGCTTGTTAAATAATTAAAAAAACCACGTTAAATCTGTGAAAGGAGTTAAATTGTAATGAGTAATATTCGCTAAAACTTAACATTTTAGTAGTCTAAAATGTATGTTGCATTTGGACTTGTTTTTGTCTATAGGTACATACGTAAGTTAAAATATGGCAAACTTGATTATCTTAGATCATTATTAAATGATCTAAGTAAAAAAATACTTTATCTACACTAATGTTGTAACATTCTACTTATGTTTCCAATACTTGACTTATAATGACTACTGTTATAGCTCAGACAACAAAAAACTCAATTTAAGAAATTTGACATGATGTTATAATATCCAAATCGATATCGTAAAATCTCATTATAACACTGTGTGAGAGCGAGAGGGAGAGAAAAATGGTGAGACAGACGTATGTCAAAATCCTGAACAGCGCGCGCTTGCTCCTGATTGGCCCAGCGCGCGCTGCAATGTCAACTGTCATTAGCATATGCCGACAGTCGGCAATCGACGCCCAAGGTATTAATTGATTAATTCTATTAGTCAGTATTAGCGAAAATCAAATAGTTTTAGAATTAATATTATAAAATAAATACATATTATTATATAAAAGTTGAACAGACCAGATACTGTAAAGTTAAATATTACAAAATATTGATATATTGTATTAGAGTAAACAACAAAGTTTTGTGTTTAATATTATGTATAACAACTTGAATATGTTTTAGCAAATTTTAGTGTTAATATCGGTGTGGACATGTGTTATTAAGATAATCTTAATGTTTGTACCATAACTTAATCAAGTGTTTGTGTCCTGTGGAAGAGCGGAGAATCCCACTATAATATATATATAATATACAGGTATTTATTTACTTAAAGGGTTTTCTCCAAACATTGTATTAGGCACTTAAGTTTTGCTCAAAGAAATAAATAACTTATTATTATTATTATTAGTGAAGATAAAGTAGTGTATGCAACTGCATATAACACGGGTATTAAAACACTTGTTAACTATTTTGAAACTCGCTATCGCTCGTTTCAAAAATTCCACTCGTGTTTTAATATCCTTCATTATATGACAGTTGCATAAACTACTATTATTTAAAGATTACAAAAAGTATACCAAAACCTATTAATACAAAGAATACTTTATTATAGAAAACGATGGTATGAGTGCTAAAAAATAAAATCTTTTCAGTATCAAATTATGTTAATTCAATTACTAAATTATTAATATGTGCTGTTTCTAGTGCAGGTATGTAAATAGTTACTATTATAATTTTATCGTTTGACTCATTTGTTTTGAAAATATTTGAACATGATACATTTAACAGACAATTTTCGATATATAACTTTGGCTCCTGTTATCCATATTGTTTCCTTATGATCTTTACATGTTATGTTCACTTTAGTTGTTATATATAAATTAGATTCTTGATAAGATTTCTAAAATTTCTTTAAGTAAAGTTTGTGGCTGTAAGAGCAATGCTATAGGAACCTTATGTTGAATCTTATTATTAGCTATATTTACAAACTGGTCCTTAATTTGCTGTTACATTATTGTAATATTATTAATTTGTTTATTATAGGCTACTCATGAAATTTCTAAATCACTTTGAATTTACTTTAGATCATCTTCATCTATATTTCCTATAAAGGATAAAAAACTTTGAATGTAATTTAGATCATATTTATATTATTTAATTGATCTTAGATCGTTTATTTGGTTGCTTTTAAATCTACTGTTATTTTGAATATTTAGGTGATTACAAATTTCTTCTACATGTACCATTTTTTTATGGTTGCTATACATATTTATATTCATCTGCTCGAGTGCTAGTCCATCAGTCCACTTTCTTCCAATAATGCGAGTGACATTTTACTGAATTAGTAACAATTTGTATCTGAAGTTCATTCAGAGTTATCTAGATGCTGACTCTGAAAGAATAACGAGTCCTTCAAGGTTATTCTTTCGTTATTTAATGTATGTTTGATAAAAGGTCCTACTCACTATTGTGTATGGACATAAACATCTAGATTTTGTTTTACTTTGGTGCACTAAGTTATTTTTTTTTATAAGCCGAGTCGCCGACTATATACGTCTTTGAGGATTTAATTTTTTTATTAATTCTATCATTTAGGCTTGTAACAAACTTTACCGTTGTATCATACCGATATATCGATATTTTTGAATAAGAATATCGCTACCGTTTTTTTATTTTTTTATAAAATATCGAGGTATCGAAATATCGATATTTTATTACATATCCGACATCTCTACTATCATTCTTAATATCTTTTAAGGCTTCGAGGTGGTCAGGGTTCCCCTTGAGTAATGACGTCATAACCCTATCCAGGGCGCTGTCCCGGGACTAGTCCCGGGATTCGAGGGTAGCATAAAAAATGCGAAAATATCCAAAATTCAAGTTTTATTTTAATTGAAAAGAAATTAAAAAAAAAATCCAAACCAAATGTTTTATCTTTTAAAATCAACATCACACGGTTAGTAAATAAGTGTAACACAAGGCTAGTAATCAGTCATTAATCAATCATATTTATAATAATTATAGTAATTCTTCAGACATACCTATTTCTAATAGTATTTTAATTATGTTTACTTAAGAAATTAAAAAAAATTAACAAAACGTTTTCTCTTTTAAACAAAACATAAACTAATTAAAATATAAAAAACCGCCCAAGTGCGAGTCCGACTTGCACACCGAGGGTTCCGTAATCCAAATGTAATGCATGGTTTTTAATTATTGTAATTTTACGCCTGCCGTTTAAGTTGACAAACGTATATAAGCGGTTGCTCACACACATTTAGTAGGCAACGAATTACAGTTATAAGTTGATAATGATTTTTCCAATGATCTATATATAATTTACTAGTTTTCAGATTTATTCTTATATATGTGCTATAAGTTTTTACTTCTTGCCAAATTTCACAACTCCAGGTCAACGGGAAGTATCCGATAATTTGACAAAGTACGTTTTCATACAAAAGTGCATAATTGGCTATAACTTTTTATTGCGTTAACTTAGAAGTGTGATTTTTTCAAGGCATCAAGACGTAACTGACCTCCGTATTTGACAAAAAAATTTCAGCTTAATCCATTCACGCGTTTTAGAGAAAAAGGTCTTGACACGACAGACGGACAACAAAGCGATCCTATAAGGGTTCCGTTTTTTCTCTTTGAGATACGGAACCCTAAAAATCGAATTGGTTAGTAAATAAGTGTAACAACACAATGCTAGTAATCAGTCATTATTATTAATAATTATAGTAATTAGTCAGACTTATTTCTCGTAGTATGTATTTTAATTATGTGAACTTAAGAACTAACGGTTTTTACAATCTTACGGTAACATATATATTTTTAAAATAAATTAATTAATTGCCCGAAAATTCCGGGATTCAAGGAATTTAATCCCGAAAATTTCGGGATTGTAAACAGGCCGGGATCCCGGGATTACATCCCCTAAGTCCGACACACCCTCCCGGCTCGCCCAGGAGCGGTTGGACGGTATGTAAAGCATTTTCCATGTGATAAAAAGGACGTTTCGCTAGACATCGTAATGCACACAATATAATTATACCACTAAATATCCTATTAATATTATAAATGCGAAAGTTTGTATATTTGATTGTTTGTTTGTTACTCTTTCACGCAAAAACTATATTAATACATAGGCTAGTTCTTATTCCTATGGGATGTCATGGGATGATTTTCCACGGGATCGAAATTTATGCGGGTGAAATCGCGGGGCGCAGCTAGTATCTCATAAAACAGCGTATTTAAATAATAAGTATTTGCTTGTTAGCGATTGTTCAATTCCAACGTTACCGGGACTGCACTAAGTTTATGACTGAATACGTTACCAAAGTTGGAGTTTGTCCACTAAGTATTCACAGTACTCCGAAGATAGAGAGGCAGTACTAGAAAGGAAGTCGTGCTGAATCATTGTGCTCTGGACGCATCTTTAATACTGCACCTGGTTTCGCCTGGTCCTTGTATTGTAGCGCAAAAATGCTCTCTCTTATAAGCGCTGTACCATTGTTTGTTTCCCAAATGAAAATAAAATAAAATTAAAAAAATAAATAAAATACAATAAAAAATATCTTTGTCGTGTCTATTTTTGTAGCTACACTTTTTCATTTGGTGAATTCCTGTTTTGTCCGTCTATCCAGCAGTACGATAATATGAAATAGCTGGTGCCCGTGGTTTCACCTGCCTATCAAAAGAGAACCGTGCATTTCTTCGGTATGAAAATATTGTGCCAGACATATTGTAATCGAAATATCCGCTAAGTTCCACTAGCTATATTGTAAAAGAGTAACAAACATACAGAGCTAATTTACGCTTTTAAAATTTTAGTACCTAGGTACCTACCTACTTAGTTCTATTTCTGGAATATAACTATTGTTTGCGAAAATCTTTAATCAGTCGTGTGAAATGGTATTAAACATAATAAGAGTAGAAAATCTAACATTTGTCAAGTGCTGACCCCTAGCAAAGGAAGCCCTGCCAGGGCCCGGGGCTAGGCGCAGGGTCTCGGTGGGGTTGGCGGCAGGACCCAAACAATTTTATAGCAATTTTTTTTTTACTTTTTGTGTATGTACCTACAACAACAATTAAAGAAAGGTTTGGTAGTAATTAATAATGTCAAACACAATAAGGTATACTATTCGCACATAATAACAGAAACGAAATATTAAATTCTTACTTAATTCACCGAACAATAAAAAAATCATTTTGAGTTCTGTTAATCTGTTTTATATTTTTCTATTGTACTACTTCTGTACAATTTTAGTACATACCACTATATCGAATAACAACTATATTAGTTACTAGCTGACGCCTGCGACTTTGTTCGCGTAGCGTAGTAATATTATAATCAAAGTGATTTGTTATTGTTTGCTTGCAGTGTGTCGGAATTACGATTTGCCGTAGGAATGAGCGATTTTACCGAAATAAAAAGTGTTTTTGACGTTGACCAGGCTTAGTATCTATACACCACAAAAAGTTTCATTCGAAGCCGTCCAGTATTTTGAGATTAGCCTTGATTAGCAAACAAACGGACAAACAGACACAAATAAATTAAAAAATATTGAAGTGTTCAATGTATTAGAAGTGTTCTAATACTATTTTAACATCGCCCCAATTAGTTTTTCGTAAATATATTCAATGTACAGACACGGATTTTACTGTTTTATTATAGGCATAGATATATTTATTTTATTTTTTTTTTTATGATATAGGGGGGCAAACGAGCAGTCGGAGCCATTTTCGTGACTACCGACGCCCATAGACATCCGCATAGACTATAGAGGCTATACAGATGCGCTGCCCTCCTTTCTCCTCCCACCTCCATGGGCCATATATACAGTGTAATACTATAGGTACCACTTAAACCGCTGAAACCTGTGACTCAAGTGCTGGTGTAAATTACTCTGTGCTATGAAATAAATTATTTCCCACTGAGTATATATTTTTACCGTTTAATTACGATAATGAATATTATGATTTTAGTAAGGCATTCGATCTTATTGAACATAAAATAGGTGTTATTTTACTATGTGAGTAGCTGATAATTTTATCTCATAGTTTTATGTACGTTTTTTATATTTAGATTCTAGACCATTTATATTAATTATATATCTTTTTATTAATTTTGGTTTGAACAAATGTTTTCACTTTAACACTTCGTAGTTTTCTGTTTCGTTTTCGTTTCCTAACGTTCGGCTATTTTTACTTTCATTTGTGAATTTCACTACGAGATCCGCTGACGCCGGGTAATCAGAATATTTTTATGTTAATTTTGTAAGCGCTTCACTTTTACATGTTCAGCAAGGTGAGAAATGAATCTATTACTTTACTTATTACATTCATTACTTTTTTTTTTGTAATAAGTGTTTTGATTATTATATCCTAAATCTTAACTATATAATTACATATCTTTATTTATTCCCATAGTATATAGTTCGCCTTGTACACATCAAGCTAAAACTATTAAACCAGTGAAACGCCAGCGAAACTTCGGCGTTCCACAGATTTTCGTAGTAATTTCCAAACCTTTGATGACAATTAAAAAAAAAAAATTGAATGTCAAATAATATACATGAGTCAATTAACATTCGTTGGTCGTTACTAATTTATGTATTTTTTTTAATTTTTTTTTGTTTTTATTTTTTATCTCACCCTTGAACGTATGTCTCATTTGGAAGACCTCCAATCGTAGGTTCGGTTAAAAATATATTAAAAATCGATCTAAATATTCAATAAATACAAAAAAGAAGATGTCATTTTTAAAGCAAGACATACGAACAAATAGATCCATTTGGTAACTTCCAACGCTTGTCAATATCCGCAAAGTAACGGCAATGAAAGAGGTTTCACCCCGTCCAATGGGCTACTGGGAAAGCGAAATTAATCCAAGCCAAAATCAAAGTGGTACCAAGTAAGCGACAGCTACCTCCCCAGTCGTGCCGACCCGACTCGCTGCAGTCTTGTGATTGCCCAACAATTCTGGGATTCATCAGTCGTTATGGTCTAACTGTGATTATGGACTTCAGCAGGTATAATCAACAGAAATTGCGTAAAAATGCGACGTAGGAAATCATATTTGAAACAATCACAAGTGATTCATACGCCGCTTTCTTTTCTAATTATGATATTTTTGAACATTTCTTCGTAAGTGGATCAACATTTGTATAACTAATTGCTCAATAATTAGTTTTTGAGTGGTAATTACATGTTGGAACTAGAGGCGAAGGATAGGTTTGTTAGTGGCTTACTGCTGGTATAAAAAAAGCTGGATTTTTTAGATATTAACGTCTTATACGTCGATGAACGCCGACTGCTCGCACGAAATAGCATGATTCATTGTCTTGCGAGTGCAAGAGTTGCAATATGCGATAAAGAGGCATGATCGGCCTAAGTATTTGGCTTCTTGAATAATTCCAGTATTAACGAGTACAAATAAATGTTAATACATCGAAAAAAATATAGATTTGATTTGTACAACACAAAATAATGATTATTTAAATATTTTCCATCAACATTAGCATGTAAAATTATTATCGTCCGTAAACCGCATTTAGGTTTTTTCTTCCCCTAATATTTGTTTAAAATGTACTTGTATTTCTTATAATTTAATCCACATTTTTGAGGTTCGAACTGCTAATCTTGACTCTTGTATGGGCGTGATTTCTATTTCTCACCGTCGAGAAATCTAAATTGGCCGTTGTAGCCGAATTTCGGTTACAATATCTGCAGTTGCAAACGTCCTTGTAACGTTTCTTTGTTACGCAAATTATTGGGTCGATTCCGCATCATTTGCGCAGTTTCTTTCAATTTGAATAATCATTTATTCTCGTCGATATGCGTTACGGGTTTCGGACTGTGCGTGTGCATATTTATGTAAAAAAAATATTAAAGAGAATTAAATAGCTGTAAAAGCCTATATGCCCCAGCATTTTTTGAGAATAGAAGTAGCCTATGTTATTTCTATATCACAATCTACATTCTACCAAATTTCATTGAAATTACTTTTTACTTGCAAAAGTAATCTTATTAATATTATAAATATGAAATTTTTTATGTTGTTATTATTGTACTGAAAAGCTTCTGTAAATTTTGGAATAATTTAACACAGATCTATATTACTATGGAATCAAATAACGTACTTTTAATCCCGATGTAATGAATGGTTCCCTTGGAGTAGATTTTACGCAGGTGAAATCACGGGGCAGTAATAGTTTATAATATTAGCGGTATGATAATAACGACGATAACAAAGTGGCAGTGTATCGAGGAATGCGCGGAATGTTACAGACATACATACAGGCGCGCGCGGCGGTGCGTGTCGGTACGCATTGCGTATTGCAGTTATGACGATGATTATGTTGTGTGGTAGAGCCGAGCGTACACTGACATTACACTATTAATTATCTGTAACGGTTACAGCCAGGATAAATGGTTGGACATGCATGTTTTTAGTGGATATAACATGAGACACTAGCAGCTTCATAATGACTACCGACGCCAAGCAATTCCACACAATGTTGAGCAGGGATCCATTCTTTCCCTTCAATGGTCCATCGGAGTCGGATTTTGATCAAACGTACAATGATTCATCTGCTGGACTATACAAAATTAAAAAGAAGCATCTCGATATCAGTTTACGAGAAATTTTAATTCAATTAGACATATAAAATACTAGCTGCGCCCCGCGGTTTCACCGCGTAAATTTTGATCCCGTGGAAAATCATCCCATGGCATGCAATAGGAACATCTTTTCGGGATAAAAACTATCCTGTGTTAATTCAAGTTACCCTCTAAGTGTGTGCCAAATTTCATGAAAGTCGGTTCAGTAGTTTTTGCGTGATGGTAACAAACAAACATACAAACTTTCGCATTTATAATATTATTAAGATTAAGATTAAGATATTAGCTAACGTTTAATTTATATTTGATAAAATACTATACTTTTTTATACTATTTCCACCTTTTATTAATTTAAATTACATTTAATACGACCGGTTTCGTTAATTCATCATCAGGTATTCATCATTTTACTTTTATTGTATGTCGTAAAGGTCTATTGTTGGAAAAAGTGGCATCTTCTTGTTAGGTTAGGTCTGGCCTGGTAATAGTATTGTATTCTGACCTATTTAGGATATTGTAGACTAGGTATATTACTTGTTGTAGACCAGGCAGTCTATACGAAATACATCAAACGTTACACAACGTCAGTTTTTAGTCAAAACGAGAAAGCTTGTATTCGATAGATTACCTCGTTATGAACATACCTTTATCACATGGGAATAAAAGTACGCAATCTACGCTTATTATTAAGCTTGCAATGTTTCGCCTGTATGCAAATCGGTTGTTTTATTTATAGTCGAACGTTGTTGGAGAAATCAGCCAAGTGTAGAGTAGAACTGATTTAATGAAATTAGTAGGTACACATTGTATAATACATTACTTATTGTATAATACAGCACACCCGTCTGATTTATCGGATGCCGTCTACTGTTGGATGGAAGGCCTCTTTCATAAAGCGACAAAGGTCATGGTAAAATATAACCTTCCTTCTCCCACCTCCATGGGGCACCGGCTACTTACACTGCACGAAACGCGACAGCACAGCTGTCACTTCACGCCGCGCCGGTCTCGTGGTTTGGTAGCTAACAGTGTACTACGTTTTATAATTTAACTTATTACTTTTTTGTATAACACTATTGGATTAATGCACGCTGCGTTACTTCTAAGTGATTGTTACACAATATATCGTTAAGTAGGTGTTAGGTAAAATTTGTTGAAGTGTAAATAATTGTTGGTGAATCAACCTATCTATAGATATGATAAAACAGTAAAATCCGTGTGTCTGTACATTGAATATATTTACGAAAAACTAATTGAGGGCGATGTTAAAATAGTGTTAGAACACTTCTTAATGTTTTTAATTTGTTTGTCTGTTTGTCCAGGCTAATCTCCGAAACTACTAGACGGATTCGAATGAAACTTTTTGTGGTGTATAATTGCTAAGCTTGGCCTAGTCTAGAATAGTTTTACTGTGGGAAAATCGCTCGTTCCTACGGGAAACTCAGTAATTATACTTACCCGACGCATTTGAAAATTTGAAAGAAACATAATGTTGTGTATGATCTTATGAATGAAACTTATGAATGGATCCCGACTAGCAGAATAAGTATTAATGAAAAAAAGATGAATCGATTGTTAGGCGGTACGAAAGTCGCCGGGTCAGCTAGTAATAAATAAGATGAAGTAATAGTGAATGACGGAATGTAACAATGTCAGTCGTACAAAAGCTTCGTCTCTTACAACTTACAAGCATAACTATTGTGGACTTCCTGGACCACACACACACAGCGCTCGGTGTTTACAGGACAGACGCACACAAATTGATTACCACAAAATTGATAAGCAGCCAATTACTATGACCGCTATTCCTTCAGGACACTACCTCATCTAATGTTAATTGATGAAATAATGCTAAGTGTGTATATTCTATAGAGATAGAGTTGTAGAGACAAGGTTTATAAGAAACTTAATAAAAAGTAAAAGGGGAGAGATTGGATAGCAAGTGAATAAGCCCAGAGTTTACTGTGCAGATACACATCACAAGATAGATACAGATAACTGACGCACGACGCTGAAGTTTTATAATGAACTGAAAATCTGACAAGTGATCTCACAATTTCACTTTACAGGCGTAGACAGTCTTAAGATAATCCTACTAATATTACTACAAATAAAAGAGTGTATGTATGTTTGTTTGTCTTTGAGAAAAGTACGAATTGGGCAGTAGGAATTTCAACGGGGAATAACATAATCTTATTCCCCGTTGTAAAATTTTTATCCCTAATTTGTGGTTCTTTTGCTATATATTGTACGGCCAAACCGCGGAGCGCAGCTACTAAATAAAATCAAACATTAGTAATATTATAGTTTCCATATTTTATATGATTTTGGTTTAAGTTTTGGTTTAAGTTTCTGTCCTTTATTGGAAGAAATATAATAATTGTTCATCAACTTCCACAATGGTTTGCCTTTTGTGTGTCATCAACGACTAGACGTCGTAGAGATCACTCAACGAAATATTTTCGTGACAAAATTTGTTCAATTTCTAATTTTCTGCACAGAAAAGTATTGAATTTTCTAACATTTTCCTAGGTAAGACGTCCGTGAGCCATGCAAACTTGTATAAATTATTTTCAGACTCATTACAATTTCATTGGTTTAAGCGATTATTGCTCATTACAAATATATAACTCGTAACTATAGCTGGATAGTAACGGATTTACTGCGGTCTAGGTTTAGACATTTCAGAATTCCCAGTTTAGATATTTTACCATTATAAAATATCTAAACAGCGGATGGTAGCATCCGTTGCTGTAATGACCACAATTACAACATTGTATCGAAGAAAAACAATTTTACACGCCATTGGTTGATATCGAACGGAAATATCCTGAAAATGCACCGACATTCGGAATATTTGAGCTGATAATCAATTATATGTGCGTTACATGTGCACAAGTGATTGCGCACTTTCTCCC
>LUGF01025609.1:53140-63980 GCA_001625245.1 Calycopis cecrops
CCCCTCCCCCACCCGGCTGACGTGCTTCTGTCCGCAGCGCCGCCAGACGACGAGCGCCCGCGCGCGCCCAACCTCGTCAACAAGCAACCCGTGCTGCCGTTCGTGCCGCCGGCCTTCCAGCAGCACGCGTCCGACCGCCTCATCAAGCCGTCGGAGTACCTGCGGACCATCACGGCGCCCTGCAAGCGAGACGAGGCGGAGGCCCGCGCGCCGGCGCCTCCGCCCGCGCCCGCGCCGCCGCCGCCGCCGCCGCCGCACCAGCCGCACCAGCCGCTGGCGGCCATCAGCAGCGCCGAGCTGACGGCGGTGCGCCTCAAGACCACCGCCACCAAGACGCTGTCGGCCCCGGCGCGCTCCGTCAGCCTCCAGTGCCTGGCCAGCGCCGAGAACTACAAGAGCGCCAAGACCGACCTGATAGAGGAGCTGAAGCTGTCCAAGGACATCACCGGCATCAGGAAGCTGAAGGTGGAACGCGCGCGGCGCGAGAGCCTGCAGGACAAGGAGACGTTCTCGGAGTACACCAAGCGCTTCACGGCCGAAAACTTTGTCGATCAGGTAAGTAATTACATTATATCAGTAGCCAGTACACAAACTGTCGATATAGTTTACTGCTATACCTTAACGAGATCGTACATCTGTCTAAACATCTACAAATCTAATGCATCATTTCCAGGCCAGTTAGCGAATTTAAGTAGAAAAGTTTCTATGTTCGACTTTTTTAATGCGTTCATATTTTTTTATTTATATTAAAGAAGCAATAGCTGCAGCCTAGATAGGTAAAACATATTTAGTCTTATGTACTCTTTACTAATACTAAAGAGAAATATTTAGTACGTTCGCAAAGAACTATCTCAAAAACTGCTATAAATTTAACAACTGCATAATTCTTATCCTCCGGGAAACTGGGGCCCGAAGTCGGGTCGGGCCGCAAGTACTTATATTTTATTTTCCAATAAACTGTTAGACCTCTGGTGTTACGGATGTCTGTGGGCGTTGGTGTTCACTTTACATCAGGTGACCTAACTGCTCGTTTGCCTCCTATGCTATAAAAAAAAAATAAAAGCAACTAAAACAATCAGTGTTTAAATTATACCAAAGTATTTAATGCAAAATATAAGAACTTGCAGCTGACAGTAATTAGTAACCACTACTTCAGCGCATATGTTAATCATCATCAGCATCATCACATAATCAGTTAATTATAACCGAGAACACGTCTGCACTATCATCTTGCAAAAGGCTACTAAGAAATCGTCTTCTGTCTTCTCATTGCCCAGATATCATCATTGTCATAATGAGTTCATCTTCATCGTCATAATTATTATAAAATCAAAATCAAAGTAAGCGAAGTAACCCTGGCCACCTCTCCACTCTGGAGCCAAGGCGTATGCACTGCAATTGCCTTCAGATGAACGTTCCTACGCGCGTGTGCTGCACGGCAGCGCGGCAGAGCGACACACTGGCACACTTGTCAGTCTCGCGCTTAACGGCCGTGAAACAAAATGAGTTTTTCGAGATCCACATTCTTTTTGCGCACAAAACAACTCGGCTTTCATCCTGCGCTAATAGGACCGTTGCTTTTTAATTACGGCTAAACCATTAGTGTTGGCGCAGCGCATTATTTATAGGGTAATTGATTAGAACCCAGACATGTTCTAACAGACTAGCGTTCATTATGGTGAGAATGATCATCATGACCTATGTAGGTCCATCTTTGGTTTCAGGTCACTTCAGGCCCCTAAAGACGCTTATGTTCAGACCAATTTCAGCCACTGGCATCCCATCCTATATCGGATATTGTTCAAAAAGCGTCTTCCATGATGGTGAATGACAACCTCTCGATTAAACACAGCCTAACATATCTTAACTGACAAGTGCTAAACTCTAAAGTAATGATAACAATATTGGAATAAGATGATAAAAGAAACAAAATGGTAAAAGCGTTTGGTGCGGTTTTTGAGTCCGGATTGGGTGAGGAAAGGCGAGGAGAATCTGCGTGTTTTTTAGCTGAGTAACCGCTTCCTCTCCTTAATTTACTTCTTCTCGTAACATTTACAAAATATTTGAAATTTGACATTTCAATATTAATTTTCGCGATTTTGATTATGCAACAACATCCCAGCCGTCCCCAATCCACTTCGCGCGCGACTCTATGAAATTTAGGAAACATTCTAAAATCTTCAACCGATTCCGGATCCTTAGTAATTTCACTGACAACGGTCCAATGTCGACCGGTTCAATAGTTTCCACGCATCAGCAAAAAGCCTTTCATTACTATTTATTAACGAGGTATATTTATCATTAATTAGGTATATTATAACGACTATAGCAGAACGTTTCCCTCTGCTGAAGTCGCTGGAAATGAGAAGAGAAAAGATGTATGACCACCTCGTGCGGCACGACGATTTCATTAAAACTATAGTGGAAGAACAAATAAAAGGAAGGAGGGGATGAGGACGGCCAAGGAGGGCATATGTTGACCAACTAAAGGAGAAGGTGAACGACGTGACGTACGAGGAGCTAAAGAGATTAGCAGAGGACAGGGACATTTGGAAAGGACTCCACCGACAAGAGCCCTCTGCTCTTAAGTTAAAGAAAAATATTTTAACGCACTAGACTATTTATATATCGTTAATATTAATAATAATATTAATATCGTAAATATAATCGTTAAGTTCCTAGTGTGCATTCATTTACGGTACTACGCGTATGCGATGGATTAAGTAAAGCATTTGTTTATTATAATACTAAGTAAACTTACCTTTTACGTATAAGATTTTGTTTTATACGTCGAACTAAGATGAAAAGTGCGCTTAAAAGCACTTCGTCAGACGGACAAAACAACAATATCTTAGATTCTATAGGTTTTATTCACCATCATTGCCTACGTACAAATATGGTAAGATACGACATGCAAATATGGGGATAAGATATAATAACAAGAAAGAATAAGCTATTAGAATATTATTATTTTCACTTCTAATTTAGGCGCATAATAATAGCACGTTAATAACACTTGATCTTATATCTATATCCTCATATAAGATCATCTACTTATCACTATTATGAAGATAATCTAGCCTGCGTCTAAGTCTAGCTAGTTTAAATAAAATTTCAAACGCTCATACATTACACAAATGTAATGAGCATCTTGTAGGTACCAGACAATGCAGATGGGAGATAAGGCGTCGATGTTTTTAGTTGTGTGTGCGATACCGGATCAACTTTCTTTTGAGTTTTCGCTCGTATCAAGCGGTTTCGCTTGCGATTGCCATCTAACTGAAGTCTGGTTGGATGTAATTACTTTGGTCGGTAAATTGTGTGGTCGGAGATGAGCGGCGGCCGGTGACTGGCGAAATAGGTATTCAGGTCCTGGCTAGAGAACATAGAAAAGAAATACTAAAATGTCATTCAAGTTTTGTTAGATAAGTGTTAGAACATTCAGGCTTAAGAATTATTCACTAGTTTTGAGGTGAAAGACTAACATGCTACCTATAAACTTCCACATTATTAATATTAGTAGGATAGATGGCTTTACTATTGCATCCTTCCAAAAATCATTATATTCAACTCAATAAATATATACCCCTATAGTTTTATTATACTTTAGATACATCTTATTCATTAGAATGGAATCTTATCTTATCGTCCCCCCAATGGTACGGAAACTCCAAAAGAAAGTACGAACTGCTTCACAACTTGCTATCACTTGTAGTCTTGCAGAGAGAGGTTCGTCTCACTTCAGCTGCAGTGCATCATTCTCCAGCTGTGATCGCTGACAGTTGACACGTCGTACATCAGTGATATCTCCCGTCCCGCCGCGCCGTCGCGACGGTTCAGCGTGATCGATGCCCGCGTCGCACGCGCCCGTTCACGCGGCGCCGTGACAGAGCGGTTAATTTAATTACGGCCTGGCTTTCCACGCTGTCCGCGCTGCGTTGTGCACGCTATGAGCGACGCCCGGCGACGGCTACTGAGTTGTAACGGAGATCTGCCTGATAACCTTATGGATCTTTACTTTAGAACGTTCTTCCATTTTTATTTTGTCTTCCATGAGTTTGCTTTGCAGGTTGTTGTAGGGAAATAACACGTGTGCATAATAATTGTGCGGATGTCTATGAGCAGTGGTAATCATTAAAGATTCGCAATCGTTCCTTTACTAGCTAAAACAAATAAAAGCCACTATATTTTTGGTAATAACTTAATAGTTTTTGGTTGAATACAAATATGAGTTCAAAATTATTAAACCACATTTACCTTCGATATTTTCTGATAATCTAGTCTTAGGAGATCTACACTCTACAGTCTACAGACCTCTACTTCATTCTAAATACCTGGTACTTTCAGAGAACTACTGCCGAACAAATGTGGAGAGCGAAATTGCAAAAACCGCTACCAAGAACTAATATTTATTATAGAGATATGTTTAGTGTTTACTCTTCGAAGTAATTCCAAGCCTATAGGCCTCATCTCGTTGGTAGTTAAATCTGTTTTCCTCTGCTGCACAAAAATTTCATCACCGTCGATGCGCATCTAGAGACAGTTCATCAGGCAGAAGAATTAGAGTATACTCAAGTGTGTGTAATGCAGCAGCTTAAAAGTTCTGTTTATAGTTGATAGAATGACTTCTTGATGGAAATTCATACATATTATACTTTTACATACTACTAGCTGCACCCCGCGGTGTCAGCCGCGCAAATTTCGATCTCGTGGACAATATTAAATCATCTCATGGCATCCTAAAGGAACATTTTTTCGGGACAAAACTATGTTATGTGTTAATCCAAGTTACTCTCTATGTGTGTGTAAAATTTCGTAAATATCAGTATAGCAGATTTTGCGTGAAGGAGTAACAAACAAACATACAAACTTTCGCATTTATAACATTAGTAAAATTTTCACTTTTATTAACTCAAATTAAATTAATTACTTCTGTTTATGTACAACGAAATTGGAATTATCAATTGAGACAGACGAGAGAGGTCATTGTCTCCCACTTGCAAATGATCTGCTTCAAATAGAAAATTGAAAGGAATGAGACGGCGGTGTCACACGGAGTGGCCCGGGCGGGCTTATTGAAGCAACGTGACACCACATGCAATATGCATGTCATTATAAAGATGGAAACAGAAACACATGCGTCATCGTTGGCATAATTGGTAAAGTTTTATCACGCAAGATCGGTTATGTGATATAAAAGAATTGATAAACTAGATGTGCCCCTCAGTTTCCCCCGCGTAAAATGGTTTTAATAAAGGCAATAAGGTTTTTATTTAATACTATTTAATTACAATCAAGAATATACCTGATTGTAATTTATTTTTTGGCTGAATTTAAAATTTTTGGCTAAAAAAAACAAATTAGATTCAGTCGTTTAGACTCTGCGTTTTCAGTATTAAAGGCTTACCGGTTTATTGAAGATAAAAGATCCAGTTGAAGACATGTCTCTTATTAAAAATTACCTCTTGTAATAGGTAGTGCCACACTGCATGCAGCCGAATTGGGCAGGCACGACCGCGGTACCTCTCGCTTACACGAGACCGGCGTAAAGTGACAGCTGTGCTGTCGAGCTTCGTGCGGTGTGTAAGTAGCCGGTGGCCCATGGAGGTGGGAGGAGAAAGGAGGGCAGCGCATCTGTGTGGTATCCTTGCGGATCTCTACGGGCGGCGGTGCTGGCTCGTTTGCTCGTGTTACCCCCCATACCATAAAAAGCTCGAACATAAACATACTGGTAGCGTTTCCAGCGTGTCGTTATCAATGATCAGTGTAGTAATGTGAGGAAGAAAGACGCGTTCAACGATAGTTTTCTTTACCCTTTTTATCTTTTCATATCATTGCTTATTTACCTGTGCCTTAAATACAAATAAGATAAACTTAACATTACCACGCATCCTCTGGATCTTTGGTTGTGTGAATGATACACAACTGCACCTAATTGTGAAATAGACTCAGATATTTATCGTGCCGTCTGTAATAATAATATCCTTATTGTTAGATCTAAACTTTCCTGGCGACACAAACAGAAACAATGTTACTTTAGTAAAGTAATTTCGCTCGCTTTCTCCGTTCTGATTCCTTGTTAACTGGCTCACGTTTTTGATCTCATTCTTGTAATTAAGTATCTCCAACCAATTTGTTTCAAGACTACGTATAGAAATGAAAGATGTTCTATGACATAGATCTATTTAGAAATCCAGAAACGTGGTAAGAATAATGTAGGTGCTGGGATTACTAGCGTTTACACTGAAATTCTGTACGCTATGTGCATTTATTTGAATCGGTAGCTATAATTATTTATTGTAACATCCTTTTTTGAATCTTATAAAATTAAATGGTGCTACAGTCTCTTCTCAGAGATAATGTATGTATACAACAAAAAATTGTCCGTCGCCCATAAGAAACTTACTAAAACATCCTTTTGATACCTATCCTTTATATTTCTCCGGTCGGTCCGGTCTCCGGTATGTGTCGTTATCCCGAGTAGAACATATCTCAGGAAACAATAAAACAACTTAATGGGATGTTATATATAAATAAATAAACCGAGATAATATCCGCCAAAGTTGTTGTTCTGTAATGAGTAAATAAATTGACGTAAACTTCATCATTATGCCTGGGAAAATTTTGTTCTAGATATTTTATGTTGTTCAAATTATAACCTATATCCCAACAAGTAAGAGGTAGTGCCACACTGCATGTTTGCATGCAGCCGAATTGGGCCGGGGAGGTACCTCTCGCTTACATGAGACCGGCGTAAAGTGACAGCTGCGCTGTCGCGTTTCGTGCGGTGTCTAAGTAGCCGCTGGCCCATGGAGGTGGAATGAGAAAGGAGCGCACCGCCTCTGTATAGCCTCTATGCGGATGTCTATGGGCGTCGGTGGTCATGAAAATGGCTCCGACTGCTCGTTTGTCACCCTATACCATGAAAAGAAAAAGTTTTAGTAGTACAATTTACTTCTGGTGTTCTATTTGTTTTCTTTCCACGAATATGTTATAATTAATTCGTTGATAAACGCTACAACAAACGTTTTAAATACAATAGTGAAAATTACATTGAAAACCATTGAATTGGTGGAAAAAGAATTGAGATTACATTCGTGCTTGTGAAACTGTGCCATCGCATTGTCGCCTCTGCATTGTCTAATAAACGGAATGACGTCACCGAGGTGAGAAAATGTTGTGTAACGGATTAGAGGAACTGTTTACTAACAGGTTGTGACGAAACTGGACTGTTGCTAGCTCGGGTGGCGTCCACTGTGATACGAGGATCTGACCGCTTGACGCTGTGGCTGTAGTACGACAAGTATTGTAGCTGGGGGTAGATTCGATTGAGATATATTTGTAATAGTATTACGGGAGAACGTGCGTCTGAGCCTTATCATGACTATCAGCACCCTTTTAAATTAATTTGCAGTAATTTGTTATCATTAGATATGTGTGGCGGTGTGTGGATTCGCATTGTCTAAAATTTGGATTCTCTAAAAGTCAAATAAAATTAAAAGAAAACCTTTTCATGTTGCAGAAAAGTAATGAAACTAATTTGTAGATATTATGCGTGCCTAGTTCTATAAATTCTCAGGTACTTAATAAAAGCTTCTGAAATTTGCCACACATTACAATAACTATTATAGAATATAGAATACTTTTTATTTCTAGATATTTGTTTCTTTGAGACAGATACTTAGCGGGTGAAACTCGAGGCTAGGCTGTTAGAAAGAAAGTGTACACGGGGTGATATACATATAATACTTTAGACTGCACTTAGTGTTTCTACAATAATCATAGTTAATTTAGAGCTGCAGAGCAGGTTTTTATATACAGCAGGCCACAAATCAACAGACACAAGACAACACAAGCTCGGATAAGCGGAGCGTGTTGCACCAGGGGTCGCGGGTTCGAATCCCGCCTATGTCATGGATGTTGATCTATTCATTATACTTATTACTATAATAAAATTTCTTAACTTTATAAAACATATTAAATATATTGTCCGTTGTCTAGTCCCCGTAACACAAGTCCTTACGGTACTCAGCACGGGGCTAACGTGTAAAAGTCCCCAGATATTATTAAACATGAAGTGCACTGAACATGTGTTTATCTGAAGCTCGTGTCGTAATGTGCGCCGCCTAGAAACCGGCGAGAGAGTTGTACAACTTTCTTTCGCCGTCGAAATTATTGCAATCATCAAGTTTCCATTTCTCAAGAGTATTTTTATTTGCATACAAAACATTTAGAGGCTGCACCGACCGCCGCGGCCGCGGCATTCAGTGCGCGAGCTACTTCTGGACACGCTTGTTACGTACACAGGACACTTGTAGAGCAGATACTCTTGAATGCACACTGGTATTATATGGAGGATAAATAAACGAATTTGTGCCGGATATTATCATTTATATTGAAGAGTTACAGTGGATTATTTTCATAACTTCCTGAATAGGATAAGATTAAGTGTATGGGAGTCGTCTAAACTGTACCTTGCACCTCCTGGTGCTACCAGCCGCCTTATCTAAGCAACAGGGCACCTCGGCAACTGGTCAGGCCCTCCACAATCTCCAACTTCTGGGCACTTCAACGGGGACAGGTTTTCACGCTGACCTCTGGTTAGGGAGGTGCCAAAAGTTGCGCGTCGTCGCCCCACCACCACTCTTCTCTCTCCCTCGTCATGGGACCTATATCTAGTACAAGAGTATCTCGCATAAAGGACCCATCGCCTCCCAGGAGCTGTCATTTTCAAACATGGAGCAGATCTCACTCGAGAGCGAGAAGCCCGACCTTTCCAGCAATTCCAGTGGTGGCGCCACACGGCCCATCGAGGGCACACCTCACTTTCTTCTCTCTCTCTCAGCGAATTCGATGCGGATACGCACCAAAGCATTAATGGCATGGTTACCAGATGGGCAGACCAAATAATTGGCCAAATTTTTAAATTTCGGATTATAACTGAGGGAAAAAATTAACATACCAGTACTATTTACTGACTGAGGTTTACCTGTGCCTTCTGCCTGTTTTAATTACCTATTTTGTCGGGACACTATCTTTTTTCGGGACTCACACAAAATGTCCAACCCCGGCGAATACCTCCCATCTGGCAACCCTAACCCTTGCCCGATGGACAGAATGGCGTCTCGCCGTTTATCAAGCCAGCCCCAGGCACTGATGAAGCAAGCCTCCTAACCACCGCACGTAACCCCCCAGTTACCGTTGCGGTCACGCTGCCTGAGATCGCGTGTGATGTAAGAGCGCGGGCTAACGGGACCCCGGACGCTCTCGAGCTCTCTTATCCGCCCGATATCTCATAAATATTAACCCGCTAGCGGTTACTGCAATTACACAACGTGTTAAGTCGATTGCTTCCATATTTCACGATGTCTACGTTTTATTAACCTTTAAGTACCGACGTGAGGTCTGTTAGACCACCACAGCTTTACTTACAAAATCTTTTATATTTCTTGATATTCTTTTACAATAAATATTTCTAAGTATATATAATATATCTAGTTAAGGTATCGAAAAAAATATATAGATTTTTTCAACATTTATTACAAAATACTTACATTAATAATATAATCTCAAATTTTTTGGAACAAAAACTAAAGCTCTCGGGAAATGAAGTTATCAAAGAGCTGTAGAAGGTAGAAGAAGTAGAACTGATAGTAGGGTAAGCCCGTTTTAACCCGAATGTGGTCACTTTTGTAAGAGGTAGTGCCGTGCGGTGTTGCTGCCGGTTTGGGCCGACAGCATCAGGTAGCTCTGGTTAACTGGCGAGAATAATTTTCATAATAATGATCATCACTAAAACTATGACAAAGATAGCAATTAAACTAAAAAAAGATAGAGTCGAACATAGAACACTAATATGTTAAAAATGTAGCTACTTTCTGCATTTAACATGTCTACTTAAATTACATCTAGTCAGTTTCTCGTGGGAGTTAGTTACAAAAACTAGAAATATTGTGCGATCAAGCGTACTGGTGAGGAAATAGACGAAATACGCGTGAAGCATATTGCACAAAACAGGGTTTCGTGTAGAATTATACAGATAATAATTGTTAGCTGTTTTATTTGATATGTTTGCCGCTGGAGACTGAATGTATTAGGATGTCTTTATCATTATCAGCATTTATCAGTCCACTGATATGGTCTCTTTCAATGAATGCCCATACAAATGCTATGCAGCTTGTATTCATTTCGAACCGTACACTGAACATAGATCGTCTACGTCCTATCTATCTATCATTGTCATACATTATGATTTATGAATACTACATACTACAAAATAATACTTAATTCCTATTTTGCACAACTATATAGTGTGGAACTTGTTTAGATTAAGTACAAAGATTTCCTAATATATTTTATGTATTTTATACATATGTATAATATTTTTTCTTCATATGAATAATATATGATTGAAACCAGTGATGTCAAAGCAATCATTTTCTTGATTTTTTAAGAGGGATATTTTTGATTTTCGTTTTATGGGAAACTAATTAGTAATGTTGTTATCTATACAATGTAGTTAGTGTCGCGACGCGACTAGCGACCAGCTGGTTCACTCACTTGCACGCACAGACACAGTAGCTACTTACAAGTTATATATTACTGCACCAAATGAAATCTAAATATCTTTTCTATTCCTTTGTTTCGGAATATTGTTCACGCGTGAACAAGGTTCCGAACGAACTCCTTCAATATGGGGCGGCTGGTCGATGGAAGGGTTATTCACAGATCCCGGAGAGGGACGCGGCAGGCAACGTCATCCCGGCGTGGAAGAGGCAGATGCTGGCCAGGCGAGCAGCCGAGAAGGCCAGGAAGGACCTGGAGAAGGAGCTGGCGGGAG
>LUGF01025609.1:77428-104647 GCA_001625245.1 Calycopis cecrops
GCTCAAATTTGTACATAATGATAGAAAACTAATTTTTCGGTTCGAGTTTTTTTCGTTTTTTAAATTTTTTGAAAATATTTTCCATAGTGACGTATATTTTTTATTACACTATCAGAAAGTAGGGATTCCAACGAATAAAAAGCCCACCAACTTTTCTTAAAAAACTAATATTTTGACGCGTGAATTTTCTATTGAAAATTAGGGTGCTTTTTCGGTATTAAATGAAAATAAGGAGAAAAAATTAATTTTTCAAATCCAAAAAATTATAGTGTATTTGGTATATATAAAGGTACGTTCTCACCAAATTTCATTAAAAAAAAAATTTTTTTGTAAAAGATAAAAATAAAAAACCAAAAACGTGGTTTTTTGAGTTTTTTATGTGAATTTTGAGGTTATGAGAAAAAAAAGTAAATACAAAAGTTGTAGATCTTCTTATTACCTACAACTTTGCCATTCAACTTTTTTCCATAAGACTTGTAGTTTTACCGGAAATCGAGATAAACCGATTTTAACCCTTATAAACCCCCCCTCTCCCACTTCCCGAACTCGAATCGACCGTAATTTATTTTTCCTTTAATTTTTGTAATATTCTCAACATTTTCTAATAGGTTTCATTCTACTACGGTTTTTTTTGGTTTCAAAAATTATCGACACTGGTCTATCTAGGGAGCGATCCTGCGACATCAAGGATGTCAGTACCCTCCTGGGATAATCTACTGATTGGCTGTGCTACCATGAAGTTAGGGGGTGGGGGGGGTTATTTGGGCTCACCGGAGCTCTCACAAACCGATCGAAACGCGACGACAATTCACATTGTCGTCACTTTACGTCGATGTCAAGTGAGATAGAGATACTTCCCCGGACGCACCAGCCCAATTCAGCTGCATATTAATATGCAGGGTGGCGCTATTTCTATGAAACATGTTCTATAAATAGACGAGGATTGTCTTCCTATCACCTGAAATCCAAAATTCTAAAGAGGGCGCTCTTTACAATTTTGCTGGCCATATCCTGTTTCTGCTTTGGTACTTAGTGTAATGTATTATGTTAATCTTATCTTATACTATCTATTATTGTACAAATTCTATTTATTTTTTTAGATTCATTCAAGGAACTCGATGCAGGTAATCTTTTCATGAAGATGCCTAACAAGTTGAAAGACAAGTTCATTCCCTTGGACTTTGTCCCGCTGTGTACGAGAGAGTTGTCGGAGAGCGGGAGGTGAGGTCTTTCGCTGTTCCATTATCACAAGTCGAAATCTTTTTTTTTCATTGGCTCAGGAGAATATATTTACGAATGATACCTAGGAGACCAGTTGGCCCTTACATTTGCGTTTAAATAATTAGTGAATAATTTATAACGATTTATGTGTGCGGCGTGGGTGTGTGAAACACTAATTAGAGCAGTTTAATTGTACCAAATGTAATTGTTTTGTATCGAGCGGTGCGGGCCGTGGTCGACTCGTCGAGCTCCAATGGAGACAATTGCACTATTTGATTGTATTAATGTTATTTATGAGTTAATTTCAAAATTAAATACAATTTACAGCAATAAGCATTGATAACAAGTTCTAGATTACTATCAAGCAAGAAATAATAAAAAATCCTGAAAATTTAAACTCAATTTTATTAGTACATGAGCTAGTTTATTCACGTGAACAATGAAATATAGCGTCGTCCTGACCCCCGAGATGTTGGAGGAGGCGAAGAAGGAGAGGCAGGAGCAGCTGTCGGAGGCGCTCGTGCGCTCGCAGGAGCTGCAGGCGTACAGCGACCACCACGTGATGGCGAGGCAGAAGATCAGGTGTCAGATGCTGGAGAAGTTCTTCACAGGTACTTTTATTAATGGGGGCAAACGAGCAGTCGGAGCCATTTTCAGGACTACCGACGCCCATGGACATACGCAGAGAGGCTACGCATATGCGTTAGTCTCCTTTCTCCTTCCACCTGCATGGGCCGGCTACCTACACACCGCACGAAACTCGACAGCACGGCGTTCACTTTACGCCGATCTCGTGTAAGTGGTCGTGCGGCCCAACTCGGCTGCATGCACGCAGCGTGGCTCTACATCTTTACTTTAACTTTTGACCTCTGAACGAGAGGCGGTAGTTTGGTGTCTGTCTGTGTGGCCTCGTAGTTGTCAAGCGAATGGATTGATTTCAACGCGGTTTCTATTATTGGATCTGCTTGATAAATACGAAAGTTTAACTGGCGACCCACTGGTTTGTAATTTTCTCAGATTACAATTGGAGTTCAGAAGTGAGTGCCGCTCTGGACGAGAGAGACGCGGTCTTCCTGGCTGTGTGGGGGCCGAGCGTGAACACGAAGAAGAAAGATTCACCACAACAAAAAAAATAGATACTGTAAATATAAATATAACAGAGCATACAAGAGTTTTATTACAGAGCTAACTGCGCCCCGCCGCCCTGGCCACGATAGTGTGTGAGTATTTAGTCCTGAGGAGACCGTATTTTATTGGGTAAAAGTATTTTATATAACGGCCTAAGGGTCAATTCACACCAAAAGCGCGGCGAAGGGCAGCGAAGCGGAGCGCAGTTTATGTGTCATATGAATTTCAACTTTATAATAATTACTATAATACTTATCATCGCATGAGCAACTCGAAAGGGACGCGCGGATTCCTGCGAAGTCGCTGGAATGCTCGAGCATTCGCTGAAATCCGCGCGGAAGTCGCGAGAATTCGATAATAAGTACCTACTACAGTAATGAAAATAAAGTTTAAATTTATGACACTGAAAGTGCGCTCCGCTTCGCTGCCCTTCGCCGCGCTTGTAGTGTGAATTGACCCTAAGCGTACAGCTTACAAATCGTCGGTGGGGCAAAATAATCGATGTCATTTTGAAAATTGACACGGATGTTCCTTATGGTATCCTGATGAACATGATACAGTCCCCCTGCAGCTGCCAGCGGGCCGCGCTCGCCCCGACACCACCGCGGGATTATGTCGACGATAATTTCTTCCGTTATTTTTGACAATATGTCAAAAAACATAAAAATATCGTGACGATTTTATTTAAATAAACTTACTACCTGAAATTTTTTATCGATTTCTTAGAAAAGATCAAATACGACAACGCTCGTCGACTTGAACATTGTTATTGCTTTATAAAACTACTAGCTTCCGCCCGCGGCTTCGCCCGCGGCTTCACCCGCGTGGATTTCGGACTTCAAAAATGATTCAAAATTTTAACTTATTAAGTTATTCTGATATGAAAGCTATATGACTGTAAAGTTTCATGAAAACCCGTTCAGTAGTTTTTGTGTGAAAGAGTAACAAACATCCTTATAAACTTTCGTGTTTATAATAGAGGTAAGAGGTAGTGCCACACTGCATGCTTGCATGCAGTCGAATTGGGCCGGCACGACCGGGAAGGTAACTCTCGCTTACACGAGACTGGTGTAAAGTGACTGCTGTGTTGTCGCGTTTCGTGCGGTGTGTAAGTAGCCGGTGGCCCATGGAGGTGGGAGGAGAAAGGAGGGCAGCGCATCTGTATAGCCCCTATGCGGATGTTTGTGGGCGTCGGTAGTCATGAAAATGACTCCGGCTGCTCGTTTGCCCTCCTATATCATAAAAAAAAAAATATTAGTAGGATAACAATATGTCCGGAACAACGGAACAACATAACGCTATCGCCTAGCTCTGATCCCTCATACAAATATTATATATTTTGCAGAATGTGCACAATCTCGCTAAGAGTGGCCACCACCTCATGAAGCTAAAAAAAGTTTGCAGATGCGAGCGAAGCCGCGGGTAAAATCTAGTAAAGAAGTATCTTTGCAACTGAGTACAGGTGCGTCTACTGACTGTGGCTCAGTATTGGCGGTGTATTTCCGCGTGGCGCGTGGTCGCGTGTAGGCTGTCGTCAACATTTTACCAAATGTTGCTTTTGGAGAATGGAAGGTATGTCACATTATTGTGAGTCATTATTATCATGTTATATAAATATATGCACTGAAAATTTTGTGACAGTAACTTCGAAGTTTTGATGCAGTTGAAGATTGAAGAGCATATTATTTATTTGGCATTGCCAACAAATTATTTGCAATCACTAACATAATATTGTACTATGTCTACTAATGAAACTGTTAGAAACGCGAAATTTTGTTGATATATCATATCATATTACATATGAGTTTGTCACACTGTATTTTGACACCGATGTTAATTACAATATGAATGATAGTTACATAACATGTAACTATGCCAAATGTATGCCGTAAAAGATTTTTCGTTTTGTTAGAACTGCACAACTGCTTAACCTTTTTTAATTACGATTACATATTTATCGTAATAATGGTACGGGATACGAGTAATTTTACGATTTACTTTTACTAATAAAACATTCTAAACAAAATAAACAACTTCTGATCTAAGGAACCGACGTCGTTACAACGTTGCGTCAGTTGGCCCGTTTCCATGTTAAACTCTAGGAAATCGAAAGCGGATTAGTAGAATAGTAGATAAATGAAAAGAAAAAATGGATGATCGCGGCTTCGAATCTATTACCCTGTCTATGTATGGGAGAGGCAACAGCTGTGCAGAAGTACGACTGCTGAGGGAAAGAACCATGGTCGCTGTGAAGTGAAATATCAGGCTTGTTAAATTATTAAATAAACTGCTATAAAATCCGTTACTTTTATTGTAATTATGTAAACGTTGATGAAACTATGTGTGTTTCAAACACGCTTCTTTTATATTAAAACGTTTCACGACTATTAATTAGTCTTACAGTCGATATGAGCTGAAGAAAGCAACTATAAATCTTAGGGTGCTTTCATAAAGAAGAAGGTACCCGGCGCCGAAATTGTCGGCGCCGAGCGGCGCCGACACGTTTGCAGTGTTATCTTATGGGCTCACTTATAAAGAAGCAGGTTTTCGGCGCGTACTGGTAGCACACGCGGACTCCCGGCGCCGACTCGAGCCGGCTTAAGCATTTACCGGTACGTAGGGTGTCCATTGCATTTTGAAAATGCAGGACAATATATCTTGTGTCATACTCGTATAAGACTTGTGTTCATTAAACATTGTTTTTTCAAATAAATGTTAATATTCTTGGCAGTGCCACGATGCATGCATGCATGTAGCAGCACTTGGGCCGGCACGATTGAGGTGTTTCACCATTAATAATAAACTTAAAACATGAAAAAATACCCATTTTTTTTTAAATAATATTACTTTATAGAATATATATTAAGTACACTGATATTATTACGTAATTACTATTTAGTTCTATTTGTAAATAATACACGTTTTTTAATACTATTTCCACTTTTAATTAACATACAAACTTTCACATCCTACTAATCCTACTATTATAAATGCGAAAGTTTGTGAGTGTTTGTTACTCTTTCACACAAAAACTACTGAACGGATTTTCATGAAACTTTACAGTAATATAGCCTTCATATCAGAATAACATAAGTTAAAATTTATAGGGATTTTTTATAATTTGGTTATAATATAACGATAACTGTCAAGTAAGTCGGAAAAAATCAGCCCCCTGAGAGCAATATCGGCGTGCGCTGCCCAAATCGTTGGAGTTACGCAAAGATAATAACTGTAGGATTATTTATCTTAAATAGTTCTAAATAAAAGTCCGCGACAGCATATATCTATCTTTTATGTGTGCCGCGGGCGGAAGCTAGTTTATAATATTAGTAGGATTTTTCATAAGTATAAAGTCGTTGTCCGATGAAGTGCATGCCATGGTTTAAATAACTGTTTTCCAAAATAAATACGTCGTCGTCTGATGAAGTCGACGACATGATGGTCACTACAGGCCGATTTGCCTGCTTCTTTATACGAGTGCAACCTGCTCGGACCAGCGCCGATCGGCGCCGAAATTGTCGGCGCCGGGAACCTGCTTCTTTATAAAAGCACCCTTAGACTATGCTGTAACGTAGAAACTGTGTTCAACTGCTCCAGTAGAATACATTATTTTATCGTTCGACGCGAACGAAATTTTTGTGCCCAAGATGAGATCCAAAACTCTATATTTGTTCGTGCAACATGAAATAATACAATTTGTCCGTTTTATTATTTATCTATTAAAATTAAATTGAGTTTCGCGTTTATTTTCACAACAAACAAAGGCTGGAGCCATAAATTTGCGAGCGCCGACAGAATGAATTATAATCTGCGAATGTAAACTACGTGCGTCATGTTTTTTCATCAGGGACTAATTGAATAAATGAGTTTCGACCGACTTTACAAAAAAGGTCTGTGATCGTTTGTAATATTTAGTATATTGTAATAGACTAGGCTTTTGGTAGCGCAGCTGTGAGACAGCATCAGCTCCTGCAGCCGCCGTTGTCCTCTAAACCCCATTTGGTAAAATTGTAGCGCTAGAATGAGAATTACCTACCGATATTTTGTTTATGACATTGGAGATGAGATGGGAGACCAACAAATGAAGATCTTTGGTCACTACTATGTCGTCGGAATCCTCAAATAAACATACACATACGTTATACAAATGCGCTGCTCTCCTTCCTCCTTCCCCTGCAACTGACACGACGCATGGAGCGCGACAGCTCGGCTGCACTTGTCGGTATCGAGTGTGCATGAGGTACATCACGAGTACCCCGCCTGTGCACGTCGGCAGTGCTGCAGCATGGCACTACCTATTACCAGAGCATAATGATCGTCACATGAAAAAATCTTGCATCAGAGAAGGGTGAAGAAATCGAATAGCTACAGATTCTCAAATAAATAATTTAATCGACATTTGACTTTAAAAACATTATAATATTAAGTTTTGGTTTAGTTCTTCTGTCTATTCATTTATTATTTATTAATTTAATATTTTCACAGTGGAATAGTAGCCATAACTTAATTTTGATTTTCCCTGTTCAAGGAAAATTATACTATGAATTTTTAAATTAGATATTCTGTAAATATAAAATTCAGAGCATTTTTCCTCTATTGCGTCAGAAAATGGGTAATATTATTCAATTTTTTTCTTTTTTTTTCTTTGTTGTTTAAATGTTTGGAGATACATAGATATAAATAAAATTTTGTATGTATATTTATGCCTATATTCCCTGGCTTACTTACTGGAAATAATATGTATTCTTACAATTTCAAAAGACCTGAACTAAACAAACAACATAATTGTCTGCATTTGTTATGCCTGTGTCTAAGGAAATATAAGTATTAATAACAAACGTCCATCCAAACTTAGCTTTTATAATTTTAGCAGTATTGGTCAATTAGAAGAAAAACTAGGTCGCATCTAATATTGAAGTGAATATTTCTCGCGATCGATAAGATGGTGGGCGTGAAGAAGTGAATGCGGTCGAGCAGAAGAAGTGTAGAGGATATCCAATAACACTTGTGATCGGAACAGATTTCGTCCGGAGATTGTCAAAGAGTAAGTAAATGCAGACCTAAATTGCCTACTGAATATTACATCTTTATTCTATGCTCATCATAATAGATGTGTAAGTTTGTATGTAAGAATGAATGAATGAAGAATATAATATTCGTACACCCAAAAACTTCTGAAAGAATTGACTTGAAATTTTGCAGGGATATGCAATATGTAGAAATAGAATAGATGACATTTATTTTGGATACACTTGGTGCTCACTTCATTTGGCGTTAAAAATAAAAATAGTACATTATTAAAAAACATTGAGTACATTCTATAACGGTGTGTTAAATTTAACGACATAAAAAATGTAAATTTAAAATTAATTCTAATTCTTTTTATTACTCATCAATACAGCAAATAAAAAGTAAAGACGGTTTAAAGTTAAAAGGTAAAGGTTAAAAGTAAAGAAGTTTGATAAACGCTTAGTGAGTGTTGTCGTGTAGTAAAAACTTATTACCCGAATATGTATTGTCAAATGCGGGCAGGATGAATGGATAAGATAAGGATATGTCAGCATTTTTTTATTCTGTGCCTCATTCTTCTTCTCTTCTTTTGAAGGAAAGATTAAACCACCTTTATCTTTTAAAGAAATTAATTTGTGCAAGTCAAATATATCACCTAACGTAACGTAAACGAGATAAAGTTTGACACTTTATGATACTTTACAAGTAATGCGCTGTACTCCCTGATATATCCCCTTTTCCTAATTCATTTTTATAGTCATCAAATTCGCTAACATTTAACCGATTCCTTACCAGTGACGCACCAAGCTGGCTACGACTGGCTAAATCAGCACACTGGTTTCCGCATAGAGATACAAAGAAAGAATAGAGAGGCTATAACGGCACTCCAGGGATGGTAAGTTATTGTCAATAGGACAGCATCGTTCAAATTCGTTTTCAGCGGTTCTCAGTCTATAATTGACAAGCGTTTATGTGACATCTCCATATTTTTCCAAAATGTGTAGCTGTTCTATTGTGTGGTTTGTGTTGTTCTATTGGTTGTGTGCAAAAATAGGAGTAAATTAAAGAACAACAAGAATTGTGGCATCACATTCCATCGGTATGTACTAAGAAAAATTACATTCAATGTATTTTTAATTAAAAACTAAAAATATTGGAACAAAAATGTCACCTTAAATTGCAAATATATCAAACGTTTTAAACATGATACATTGCCTGTTAAGTATTGCACTTATTGTGTCAAGTCCATTCTGAACACGCAATGAAAGTAGTAACGTCACAAAAAAGTCGTAAAACTGCAACTCGTTTTCATTGCATAGGCGAGATAATTATGTGTTTTGTAAAATACGCGTAGATATCGATATTATCCCTGGGCTTCAGAATCCTGCAAGCTTAGGTATATGCTTTTTTATATTACTGAGAGCAATAATATACCACATCTTGGGGGGGGGGGNNNNGAGCAGTCGGAGCCACATTCATGACTACCGACGCCCATAGACATCCGCATAGAGGCTATACAGACGCGCTGACCACCTTTCTCCGCCCAGCACAGCTGTCACTTCACGCCGGTCTCGTGTAAGCGAGAGGTACCTCCCCGGTCGTGCCGGCCCAATCGATTGTGAGAGGATCTTACTTCCGCCCATACCGGTGCTCCGTACATCGCCATTGAGCGGATCACACTCATGAAAAGTCGTCGACAACCGAGGCTTGGCCCGCCAAGATTGGGAAGTAGCCATGCAAAACCAGCCGCTGACTTGGAGACTCTCTTGGAGAGCTGGACGAAATGACTTTTAAAAGTCCACTGGCTGTCGAGTAGTAAGCCGAGGTAAGACATTGTGGCTCTGACGTCAATCCTCATTCCGCCAACTATTGTGGTGGTTTGTTGCGCGGTCCGTGGAGGCACAAGGCTTCGGATTTAGCCAAGGCCTCTTCCAGCCCTAAAACATACTAGTCACCTGGGTGTAGTTTGGTCATTAAATGTGTGCGTGAGACCGTGTATATACAGGTCTAGGTGTAGTTTTGCACACTTCACTATATTGTTCGCAGAGTTACGTATTTACTTTTTATTTGGTCTGAGTTTATAACAAGTAAATACGGAGTGGCATACGTACACACCGGCAAATGTACAGCAGTGAACCTAAATATCTTGATTACGATGAAGTACTTGTTAGTTATTCCAAAAAATAATGATTCTCGTGCCATAATTTGACGCCGGTGGAAGCGCAGGACTCAGCTGTTGTTATTTACTTTTATTTATTTAAGTAAGACACCTGCAGTTCCCATTAATACATAAATAAAAAAGATATTTTAAGAATATCCATATTATAACAAAGTTGTAACAGATACATGGATGTTATTATCTTTTAAAATACAATTGTATGGTGGGTAATGACCATAATTTTACAGGACCAACTGAAATTAATTTACAATTATTACTTTATTTGTTTGTGGCGGTATCTATAATTGCACAAAACTCGTAAAAACTGCTAAAAGTAAATTAATATAGGGAAGGGGTGGTAATTTGGAACCCTACTTTGTTTATTGAGTTTGTAAACAAAACCATTTAACTAATCGTCTTGAAGAATGATTTGATATATAACAAAACTAATTTACTTTTATATTAGGAACGGTTAAAAAAATAAAACCAACAATTAAAGGAAAAAATCAGCTTAATAAAAAAATAAAAAAAATTTGATCTGAGCTTTGTTGCTGGTATTATGGAACCCGGGTTCCAAATTAAAAGTATGAAATAATTTTATTTGCAAAAATCACAAATATAATATTGTCTTTCGCACCCTGAGCATTCAATATGTACCCACATACTACATGACTGGCACTGAATCCAAGTTTCACCTCGTTGGTCACTGGAATAATTCTCTGAGCAAAACTTTTGTTTAAATGCTTTTTTTAAACCCATCTTCTTTTCTCTGACTGGTTTTACAGCTTCGATCATGTTGTTCTTGTTCCATGTTTTTCTTATCAATTTAGGCTTCGGGGACAATTGAGTTCGAGGCATGACTGGAATAAAAAACCAGATGATAGATATTAAATGTACTGCTGGTAATTTGGAACCCGGTTCCATATTACACGCATCTATGGGGTCCCAAATTAAAAACTTACGACATTCGCAAATAATGAAGAAAAGTAACATTAGATATAATAACTCTCAAAACTTACCTGTGACAAACTAAACTTAGGTGTATAAACTTCTTTAAACATTTACTATATTAGTTTTAAGCTAAAAGAAAAGATTTTGGCAATTAAAATAATTTTAGAAGAAAAATATTTGTTGTTTATGTAAAATTTCAACGGCCTCTGACAAGTCGAAACATAAACGAAATTGGCGCGAGTGTCAGTAGATGTATTCAATAACATCAGTTTTACGTAGTTACAAAGCTTACAAGTTACAACATATCTCGCTGTCTGTTTACGAGATAAGAAGGGGTTCCAAATTAACAGCAGGTTCCATTTTACCACCCGTTCCTCTATGCTATCTCATGTAGAGTTTCTTAGCTAACAACTAAACTTAAGTTTATGTACCAGCGTAATTTATCTGAATTAGCCTCTAGGAACGAGATAAAAAAAATTCTGTTAGAAATACTGGAAAATTTGGAATTCGCGAGTGTTACTGGAGCCAAATAAGATTAAGGCCACGTGAACGAAATACTTACAACATCGAGTGTTGAAGGTAGTAGATAAGTAGTTCAGTAGTTTATTTTATCGGCTTTTGGTCCTTTAGTTCAATTGGCTTAGACCAATATGCTTAGGCTCACCTTGGGCTATATGGCATTATAATGTATCAACCATGGCAACACTAGTACAGATAAGGCAATTAATGCATGTTATAAAGCCATTACAAAACAAATCGTTTATATTTATATCCCTGTACAAAACTCCAAGTTATAGCTGACGCATCTGTCGCGTCTGCTCACTTAATCTTTGTCATCTCGAAGCAATATCAGAGTTATTGCAATAGTGATGGCCGCTCACCCGCCGCTGCACACGGCCAGAGTATTGACTCGGAGGCGTTACACTCAGCGCTTTCGGCCTTTAACTTATTTCATGTTAAATATATATTTCAGTTCAAGACATCGGACGTAGGTTTTTATTGAATAGAGGACATTCAGTCATCGCTATATTTATTTTTATAGCAAATGTGCAGCAGTGATTTGGTGACGGAGACAGGTGCCAGTTGTCGCTGACATTGCACTAGCCTGCATAAAAAAATATATAACGTATTTACTTATTTTATGTTTTTAGTCATTACAGCTGGTGCCCGCGACTTTTATTTGAGACTTATTATATTATATATATTATATATATCGCGTATTTATATTATAGTCAAAGTTATAATGAATTTCCCGTAGCAATTGGCGATTTTCCCATAGTAATAAGTATTTCAGATATTGGCCAGGCTTAGTATCTATACACTACAAAAAGTATCATTCGAATCCGTCCAGTAATTTCGGAGATTATCTCGGATAAACAGACAGACAAACAAATAAAAAAAACATTGAAAAGTGTTCTAATACTATTTTAACATTGCCCCAATTAGTTTTTCGTAAATACACTGGTAAGCAAAAATTGACCCAGCCGACACACCTGCAGTCGAAAGTCACTGACAAAATAACTGAAGGTGGACATATTTTTTTCGTAGTGCAATCTTAAAGCTGCTAGAGTTAGCTTCAAAATGATGTAAAATATGTTAATGTTTCTTGCTCACACAACACAACAATATGTTGTGATCTGTAACTAACCTTTTTACGTTCATATACAATAGTGCTAAGCTTATCCGCCTAACCCATCCTCATCAGTTAGCCGTCATACGTTAACCCATACACATCTCAGTTATAAACAAACAAGAATTGTACCTAAAAATGGACACAACAAGTGATGAAGCTGCTCAAGCGGTCACCCTCACAAGTCAAGTCAGCGCCAGCGTGAAGAGGCACGCGCACTGAACCTGAGCCAGTCTGCTGTTTCCAGAGTTTATCGTCGTTACCAAGAGCCTGGTAACTTTAATCGAAGACTCGTGTCTTGTATTAAAGTTACCGTTTCTGAAGAAAAAGATGCACATCGATAGAGATGACCGATTCATTGTCAGCATATCGCCGAGAAATCGGGACCCCATTGGCATTCAAGACCGACGAGAGTTCAGAAACACACTGGACAGTCAAAAGACGACTAAAGAGCTGGCCTAAAGCCAACAATGTCAGCTACTGGCTCCAAATTAAACGCCCGCCTAAGAGTTGTCAAAGAACACTTTGATTGGACTGACGAACAGTGGACCTCCGTTCTCTTTTTAGACGAAAGTAGAGTGTGCTTACATGGTGGCGATAGAAAAAGGCGTGTCTATAGAAGACTGGGAGAAAGATTCACGCAGTGCTGCGTAAACGAAAATCAGGCTTGTGGAGGAGGTTCTTGGATGGTGTGAGCTGGCATTTCAATGGAGGCAAAAACCAAGTTGGTTTTTAGAACCAGTGGTCGAGTGGGAGGATTGACAGAAAACCAATATAGGGAAGACATTTTAGGGTATCACGTCGTTCCCTACGCCGGTTTCATCGGCAAAACTTCATCTTAATGCACGACAACTCCCGTTCTCATGCTGCAGATTTCATCCGGCAGTATTCACAGGAGGTCGAGATTACCGCTATGGACTGACCAGTTAGCAGCCCGGACTTAAATCCTATCGAGTATTTGTAGGATCAACTAAACAAAAGTTCGGGCTAGAAATCCTACTCCAGCCGCGTCATCGAACATTGAACATCGCACATTGAAGAATGGAATAGCATCGAACAAGATCGAGTAAAGAAACTTATTCGATCCATGAAGAAGCGATTGGATTCCGTAATTAGGACCAGGGGGGAGGGGACACTAAATATTGGTGAGTCAATTTTAGTAAAAACGTTTCGACAAATTTTAGCTTGTAAAATACAAACTTTTTTTTAAATTATTAATTTTTTTGGAACTTTACTGTTAATTATTTTTTTTTCATTACTTACGACATCTTTCATTCACTATTTTTACTTTACCAAAAAATAATTAAATATCTACGTAGACCACTCGTTTTAAAGCTAAAATGAACACCTATACGATGCTAAAATAAGAAATAGAATAAACGCTTTACATTTTTGCTAGAGATTTTTTTGCTTACGAGTGTATATTCAATGTACAGACACATGGATTTTACTGTTTCATTCTATGTATAGATATTGGGTTTATAAGGCTAAATAATTCACATCACATAAAAATCAACTGGCTAGTTATAAAAGTTTGCGAATTTAAACGTACATCTAGAGTGACAATGAACCCCATATCAGGTGTAAGCTTGCACAGCTATGGGTTCATTTTATCATACTGACTGTTACTCACGCCATCTGAAGCACAGTTTAGACAACACTAGAACAGAACTCTGCTAGCTAACGCACACTACGTTAACTAGCAGAGTTCTGTTCTGTCGTTCGTTCTGTATAATATTTTGTTTTTTTTTTTATGGTATAGGGGACAATCGAGCAGTCGGAGCCATTTTCATGACTACTGACGCCCACAGACATCCGCATAGAGACAATACAGATGCACTGCCCTCTTTTCTCCTCCCACCTCCATGGGCCACCGGCTACTTACACACCGCATGAAACGCGACAGCACAGCTGTCACTTTACGCCGGTCTTGTGTAAGCGAGAGGTACCTCCCCGGTCGTGCCGGCCCAATTCGGCTGCATGCAAGCATACAGTGTGGCACTGCCTCTTACTAAAATATAATAAATGAATCCACAAATGTCATTATTATTGCAACACCGTCGCGTGCCCATTTTAATTACACAAGCGAGGTGTGCGAGGGTTCAGTTAAATTAATAAATGCATGTAATTTCATTATGATTTCGTGTCGATATGAATAACTACACGAATAATTTATCAAGTATTTAATGAATGTACGAACACCGCTTAACAATGCGCGGTGTGCTCTGCGGTATTTACGGAGAATGTTTATTGAACATCATCATCTGCCTTGTCGCTCCAGTGGTATGTATAATCAGCCACACATCGCGAGGTCCAAGCTTCAAGTGTTGGGTCGGACCAAGTGTCATGAGAGTCCCTTTCTAATTATTGTCTAAATTTGCAATGTTGCTTACTTGTCAACTGCTTGAGAGCACTATAAGCCGTGGGTCTCATTTTCTCTAATATCATCTCTGATATCGCAGTTATGCATTTGTGGCCTGCTTTAGTAGGTATTTGGCATAGATAGTCTTAATAGAAATGCATTGCGGTCATTCCATTCGCCACAGAATCGGTCTAGCACGATCGAGACTTACATTTCTCAAATTGCACGTTGAAAGAGACAGACAATGTTGTAGAGGCTTAAATGAAGCTGGTTCAACGAGTTAGGCACTAAGTAAGAACAATACAAAAACATATTTTTTTATGGTATAGGGGGCAGACGAGTAGTTGGAGCCATTGAAATGAAATGAAAAAGTTTTTATTCAAAATAGTATTATAGAAATTACTTTTTGAACGTCAACAATTAAATCTACCGTTCATTTTCATGGCTACCGACGCCCATTGCCATCCGCACAGAGGCCACACAGATGCGCTGCCCTCCTTCTCCTTTCCCCTCCCACCTCCATGGGCCGCCGGCTACTTGTTCACCGTACGAAACGACAGCACAGTTGTCACTTTACGCCAATATCTAGTGAAAGCGAGGTACCTCCCCGGTCGTGCCGGCCCGATCTATCTCATACTGATACTTATATTATGCAGACTGCAACCAAAGAAATCACTGTTGTCCTTACCTATACATGTTAGCTTGAGAGGAGGGCTGGCTAACAATTGTCAGGTAGAACGGCCAAGTGCTCCTTGCGACTCGCGAGTTTCCAGTACAGTTCAGATGCTTGTGGGCGTCGGTAGTCACCAAAACAATCCGGGTGTTCCTTAGCCTTCTACTATAAAAAACTTGAAACTTTACTCTGCTTCATTCAATAAGCCATGGAGTAATAGATACTCTTACAAAACGCAGACAAAATAGAAACTCTCGGCTGCACCGAGTCCATCTTTTATCTTTCGTTGAAGTACGTGTATCTAATAATGTGATCATCCAATCTTAACTACAACTCGGGGGGAGCTCTTAGTAACGTTTTATCTCAAAAGATAGGCGATAAAGATAACCCTCCCCCTGCAAGTTCGGCAACTCGGCGGACGGCGAGGCGCTCAAATAATTAAAGAGAATACAGCTAACTGGCACGCCGCCTCTACTTATCTTCCCATTCTTCTGCAAAAGCACATCGCACACTATACATTAAGTGATAGTGTTTATATTCACTATGTAAAAATTTTATTCGCACGATTTGTTTGGCCGATGTATCGGGTATTTACACGTGGCCCTTGGACCAGCAATCCTGTGAGTAGCTCCCAACCGACAGATAGCAGTGTTTGAAAATTGGTGTTATAGAGAAGTAATCAACTGCCTATATTATAGTAGTATATAGCTATATTATACCTATATTATAGTAGTATATATAGTATACTGCCTATATTATAGTAGTATATAGAAGTAATCAACTGCCTATAACATTCGGAATCCCACAGGGTAGTGTCTTAGGGCCCATATTCTTCCTCATCTATATATTACGACAAACACACTTCTTCCTAACTCCCTGATTTTATTATGCTGATAATACAGCACTAATTAAACATTAGTTTTGTATTTCCAGGCAAGTAGTGGAATGAGGTACCTATTGAAAAAAAAACCGAAAAATAATCCATCAGATTATATATCTACAACGTTTAGAGACGTGTATCCTGGTGTGTTCAATTGAACTGGCCCCCATAGGATAAGATTTTTTTTTTTGAAAAAAAAAGAAACAATATTTTCCTAGCCAACTTCTAATACTTTTCTTGTAAGCGACGAATAAAACCTTCTCGTATGGAGGGTGCAGATTACGATTGTTTAATACGTTTCTCTGCGTATCGACTGAGTAGTGCAAAAATAAATCTAATAGTCAATTTAGAAGTAGTACACTCTTATCTCTACATTACCAGGGTTCGATCTCAAGCGTTAACCCTCTCTCGTGGAACTATCCGGCTGGCATTAGGTTTATGTTGAGATCCAAATAATTTGATTTAGATCTATTTGATTGTATGGATGGGGAAAACAATACAGCAGGGAGGTTCCGAGCAATAACTTACATTAAATACTCTTTTGTCAAATCGTGCTATTTTCTGTAGTGCCATTTGCACCTCCTCATTCACTTATTAGCCGGTTTGTCTATTTCAATTATAAGTATCTAAAACCAGACAAAGCCATAAATCCGTGGAGATGTTTTTTGTTGGAATCAGCTGAGACTTTGAAAATTTGTTTTAATATAGTTGTGGTGCACTGTTTTGTGGATTCAGTAACTTTTGCGCTAAGACAGACATTCATTGCTGTAGTTATTTTTCGTGGGCTGCCCCGTATTATTATACATGGGGCACACTAAACGTTTTGCACTTCTAGCTAATCGGAACTATTTGAATTTCGAATGTTATAGTATATTTTTAAACGTTGCAACCTTCTGGCGACCGGCTTGCGCAGTGGTGCAGGGCTCGGATAAGCGGAGCATGTTGCCCACGGGGTCGCGGGTTCGAATCCCGCCTAGGTCATGGATGTTTATCTATGTATTATATGTATTTCTATAATAAAAATCTTAAATATATAAAATTTCTTAAATTAATAAAAAAACACATTACTACGCTACTTAGCAAGGGGCTAGGCTAACGTGGTGTGTAAAGTCCACAGATATTTATTATTATTATTTATTCATAGTAATAAAAAAAAACAATTGGCGGGAAATCATTTGTCAATTGTTTTTTATCACACATCAAAGTTCTACGCACGCAACGAAAATGGCATTCTGTCGAAAAGATTTTAGAGCGATAATTTTTATGATCTTAAAAGTTCTTTCTCCGCAAGACTGTGCCGCTCATCTTCAAAATGCTTTTGGGAGAGAAGCACCTTGTTTGAGCACCGTGAGACGATGGTTTGCTGAACACGAGAGAGGTCGAGTTTCTTTACATTTCGTAATTTCGTGAAGGGCGGCCTTTAACTGCAGTCAACGAAAATAATGTGGCTACTGTTAAGGAGCTAATTGAAGAAAACCCGCGGATTACCTATGAGACAATTCGAGGACTATTGGGGATTGGTATGAGCCAAATTCAGAAAATTTCACACGACGGATTGAAAGTTCGGAAACTTTGTTGTCTTTGGACCCCTCATGAACTCAGAAGCGGGCTCGCATGGAATGGTGCTCACAGATGCTAGTGAAGTACGACCACGTACATCCTAATACTGTTTATGACATGGTCATAGGAGACGAAACGTGGATTTATTGTTTTGAACCCGAAAAAAAAACAGCAATCTTGTGAATGGGTGTTTGAAAATGAGAACAGGCCTACAAAAGTAAGGCAGGCGAGAAACGTTGGTAAAAAAAAATTATCGCAATTTTTTTCTCAGCTACGGGTCCTATTTGTACAATTCCACTTGTAGATCAAAAGAGTGTTAATGCCGAGTGGTATTCTACCATTTGTTTACCCAAGGTGTTAGAAAAAGTTCGCAAAAGACGACCCAAAAGCCGCGTTCAACGCTTCCTCACACACGGCCAACAAAACAAAGTCATTTTTAGCCTCCGAAAAAATACAACTCGTCACCCATCCTGCGCATAGCCCCGACCTAGCAGCCTGTGTTTTTTGCGTTTCCCCAAAATCAAAGATTTGATGAGAGGTTTCACTTTTACCAACTCTGAGGAGGCAGTGATAGCGTTCAATCAACACGTAGTAAACATGCCTTCAGATCTGTGGTCCTCCTGTTTTCAAAAATGGTTCGATCGCATGAAAAAAATTTTAAAATGTAAAGGAGTATTTTGAAAAGCAATAAACAAAATTTTGGTTAAAACATGTTGTTTTTTTTAAGTTACGCAAAACCTATAGTGTGACCTACGTAAAAAAGCGTCCTACAGTGCTACAACAGGAAATGTTGATTCGCACTGACTGAAGTGTACGCTTTGGCTTACACTAAATAAGTATGTAACTTTTATCATATAAACTCTGCACTTGATTAAAAATACAACACACTGAGAGTTAAGGTAAGCGCACACTTGCTACATGTTTATGTGCACATAAATAGCAAAACTTTACGGCAAGTTGGAGAAAATACTGTGAAAATTTTTACAACAAAGAATATGAGTGCAGTGTGATATTTTTTTGGAGCAAAGATGGGAAAATTATAGTCGAAACCCTTCAGCGACACAAACAAATGGAAAATTCTAAAACTGTCTTGGGATATATTTATGATTGTTTAAGAATAATGTATTTTCGATGAGATATTTAAAAAAAATTTGTGTGCTATCAATAAAAGATATTTTTGGAATTAGAGTATGTATATACTTATATTATGTAATACCTATACGTAATATACAGGGTGATTCAAGTTATAGTGCAACCCCGAAACTGGGTGAAATTAGACCGAAAACTATCGACGAAAATGGGTCTAAAAACTGCTAAAAAAAACAATTTTTTTTATCCGCCACTAAACATTAATTGTTTCCCGAATTTCGACCTCTATGTACAAATAAATTTATTCCTCCCAAACTAGCTGGCCGATTTTGATGAAATAAACGACAAATCAATGCCAAGTATTTAGCGATGAGGATAAAATAAAAAAGAGATAACAAAAATGGCTTTAAATACTTCATTTTTTTAAATACTTATGAACAAAATCACTTTTTTTCACTGTTTTTTTAAATCAACTCAAATTTATATGAAATAAACCCCTTCTTCTTGATCTGTTTTATGATTTATTATTATTCTTGAATATATTAGCTTTCAAAAAAAATAAAATAAACATTGTATCTCTAAAAATACAAGAGTATTTTAAATTTTTTTTTAAAAATACGTAAGAGTTACGAATTTTTAAAGTTCAGTACTCCAAATGGGCTAATCCAGGTAGAGACCCTTTTTTATTCCATTGTTATACTGCTGTCCATTTTTGTGGTCTCTTTTTTATTTTAACCTCATCGCTAAATACTTGGCATTGATCTGTCGTTTATTTCATCAAAATCTTCCAGCTAGTTTGGGAGGAATAAATTTATTTGTACATAGTGGTCGAAATTCGGGAAACAAATGTTTAGTGGCGGATAAAAAAATTAGTTTTTTTAGAAGTTTTTTAGACCCATTTTAGTCGATAGTTTACGGTCTAATTTCACCCAGTTTCGGGGTTGCACTTTAACGTGAATCAACCTTTATAATTGTATGTCTGTCCGACCTCCCCTAGACAGCGCCACTGTGCACTGCCACACAAACACATGTAGACCTTCGAATTTATAATATTAGTAGGATAATTACTAAAGTAGGATGTCAGTCTCACAGTTGATCCATTTGTCATGTAAATTCTTATTTTCCACACCGTCGGTTATTTGGCGCTGTCGTGATGCAGTTATACCTCACGCGAGTTTCATCATCTTCATCACAATGTTCTGTATTTCTACATCGATACTTACACACCGAGTCCACACGTGTATGACGCATGTGCAGTGCTCTCTCTATTCCAACGGGACAGCGCCCGGCACGACCGGAAGCGGATCAAACGAAGGAGCGACTATTTACAGTACAAGCGGACATTTTGTAGCGAATATCGAACTGCGTAACTCTAAAACTTCACTGAACTGTTGGGACTTGGTTCTGTATAAATGACACTGTAATGTATGCACGTGGCACGTGCAGTACGTTGACACTTCGCTTCTACTTCTGTTCAGGGTTGCAACAGCAAGAAAAGTGATTATATTGTGTGTGGACTGTGGAACCCTGAAGTTTATCTCTTACACTATTACTTACACTAAAGTCTATCTCAAGGAAACCATCTTATAGTCTACTCACAACCTGACCGAGGACGTACGCGCCTCCAGCAGGAACCTTCTACAAGTTGGTAAACTGTGATTTGCGGGCGTTTGCGTTCATTTTGTAATATGAAATACATGCTCCGTGAAAAAATTATAAATTAAGGTAATACCATAGTATAATAAGAAGAGTAAGCTATCTAAGCCCAATCGGCAACATAAAAAAAAACTCTTGCCTTGACGCCTAGGGTTGGCAGTTTTATTTTTAGTTATTTTTTTTTTACTTTTTTTTAATAAACATGTTTATATTTATATATATATATTTATGGTAAAGGGGGGCAAACGAGCAGTCGGAGCCATTTTCATGACTGCCTACGCCCCCAGACAATCGCATAGAGACTATACAAATGCGCTGCCCTCCTTTCTCCTCCCACCTCCATGGGCCACCGGCTACTTACACACCGCACGAAACGCGACAGCTCAGCTGTCACTTTACGCCGGTCTTTTGTAAGCGAGAGGTACCTCCCCGGTCGTGCCGGCCCAATTCGGCTGCATGCAAGGATGCAGTGTGGCACTACCTCTTATTAAAAACTTTTTTTATAATATAAGGGAGCAAGCGAGCAGTCGGAGCCATTTTCAAGACTATCGATGCCCATAGACATCTGCATAGAGGTTATACAGATGCGTTTCCCTCCTTCGTCTCTCCATGGGCCACATACACAGCTGCCACTTTACGTCGGTTTCGTGTACACGAGAGGTGCCTCCCGGTCGTGGCGGGCGGCCCAATCGGGCTGCACAACAATATACAAATATATTGTTTAGATATTGTTTAGGGCAACAGCGAGTTTTTTGATTGCGTAATAAGTAAAATAAATTGTTAGAAGTGTTTATAAATGTGCTATAGATAAAAGATGCGTTAAAAAAAAGATTTAAGTATTTTAAAAATCATAAATTTGAAACTGAAAAAAACTTTCTCCGATTTCTACACGTTCGGAAGGCTTTATTGTTAGCATATAATGTAATAATATGCGTCCATATAAAGTAAATAAATCTTCACGATTAATTAATCGTAGCCATTGTAATCGCCTGAAACAATTAAACAAATAGCTGAAATAAAAGAAATAAGTTATAGAATACGTATTTTAGAAAATCAAAAGTATAGTATATATGTAAGTATAGAAGGGCAAATGAGCTGTAGGGACCGTTTTCACGACTACTGACGCCTATAAATATCCGCATACAGATGCATTGCTCTCCTGCCTGACACGGCAGAATGACAAACGATAATAATTTCACACCTTCTACTTATTATATAAAATAATATTTTACCATCTGCTTGTATGTAAATACATATTTATAATAAGTACATAGGTACATTTAATTAATTTAAGCCCCTTTTTCTGAATTGAGATTTTGAGTTGAATAGGTACGCGCTTAAACTTGATTTAGATAGTATTTAATTTTTTACATAATACATAATATGTAAGTACCAACTTAAATGGAGTTTTCAACTCAAATTCTCAATTAAAAAATCTAATCTAAACACTTCCATTACAAAAAATGTTTGGTTGCTACTTACGTTTCTTTTTCACTGGGTATTGTGTAAAAACTTAAATACGGTTTTGAGAATTTGTCGTTGAGGCACCCGAAAACGTTGCAATAAACATTCGACGTCTTAATAATTATAATACAAATACATACAAAAAAAAATTCATTTAATTTAATTATATTACATATTATAATAATTATTTATTAATATTATAATATTAATAAAATGTACTACTTCATTAACACAACAAAACAAAATGGCGGGAAATACAAATAACTCGGCCGGTGCATCGGCGATCGTCGTACGTCATCGGCGAGCTTCGGTGGCCGACGATAATACGACGTGTCACGTGACACGACAGCCGATAGTCTCAGTAGCGCCAGCCCGGCAGTTTTACATATTCTACATATTATGATTATGTACATGTGTGCTGTGCGGCACGTCGAGTTCTGGCATGTGTGTGTGACCCATTGAAAACAGTTCATTTGTATGAAGATAAACTACCCGTATACTCTGGTAATACGTAGTGTCAAACTGCTTCCATGTATGTAGCCGAATTGGGTCGGCAACCGGGGAGGTACCTCTCGCTTAGACGAAACATTACAAAAGTGACAGCTGTGCTGTCGCGTTTTGTGCGGTGTGGAAGTAGCCAGCCCATAATGGGAGGAGGAGGAAGGTGGGCAGCGCATCTGTATAGCCTCTATACCTACTGATGTCTATGGGTGTCGGTAGTCATGAAAATGGCTCCGATAGCTCGTTTGCTTCCTTGTGCTAAAAAAAAATCAGACATTTAACTTGGCTTACCAAATTTTACCATTGAGCAAGAAAAACCTTTTTTTCATTTGAATGACAAATGGACAACAAAGTGATCCACAAACGCTGTTAAGTAATCCCTTGAAGTTGCATTCCTAACCTTTTTTAGGTTTCCGTACCTGAAGGGTAAAAACGGGACCTTATGAATATGAATTTTCTACACAAGGTAAAACATTTCTTTAATTTGCATAATATAATATAATAGCAAAGATTTTATTAATTAATATTATAGAGGAAAGATTTGTGTGTATGTATGAAACGAATAGGCTCCGATACTACTGGACCATTTGAACATAACATTATTAAAGATTAAAATAGGCTACTTTTTACCGCGGGAAAATTGTTAATTCCCATGAGAAAACGGGTAAACTTCTAAACGTCTGAACCGATTGGGTTGAAATTTTATATGGGTATTGTGATGGTTTCCTGGATGCTTGAAAAATTGATCTTTAGTAAAGTTGTTCTGCATGCGCCCGCGAAGGATTCTGAATTTTTACGACCAATTTTCGACAACTAGCGCCACTGCCATTCCAATGAATTTTATATACCTATTATTGTAATAATTCATGCTGATTTATCTGTTGGTGACGTAGCAATATGCGCAGAGTTAGGCTAGTTAGGAACGTAAATATGGAACGACAAGTAAAATTGAGTTTGTTTCGCCGGTTCTTCTTAGGACAGGGCTAGGGTTGAACCGGTGGTAGATTTAATTGTTGACGTTCAAAAAGTAATTCCTGTAATTCTATTTTGAATAAAAACTTTTTCTTTCTTTCTTTCAAATAGTTGTAACTGAAACTGCGTGGATACACAGTATTTAATTTTCCACTTCTCACAGGCGCGTTAAACAACTGTGGCGCGTTTGCTTATCTTGAAACTACAATGGTCTGAAGTTGATATTCTTAAAAAATAAAGATGTAAATCGGCTAGATCGACGTTCTATCACTAAAACTATTCCGTTTTATAAATTACACCTCTCATTCCCATATCGAGCTGAATGATTCCAAAGATTCCACATTCATGACAGCGGAGGGGAATAATGGGCCATTCGCAGCTGTCTCCCGGCGTCGCCTGGAGCCAGCTCCGAGACGAATGGACGCGATCTCATGCATCGATCTCCCGGGACCAATACGGCCGTGACTCGGGTTATAAACTCGAGGATTATAAAACTGTATGAATAGTCTACTCTACATTCAGTCGTACATCATCTTTATCCTGTTAGAACTCGTTGAGATTCAAATAGGGATTTTATAACGTTTGTATGAATACTTTACTACTAAATCATACATTCTTTGTTGGAATTTCATTGAGTTTTCATGGAAGTATAAAGGTTTTATTCTTTGTTTGAATACGATTTACTATTTGGTACTAATAGTATAATTAGTTTTGTTACAGTACTAGTTAGGCAGTTAAATATTAAATATCATTCTAATATTTTCATTCTATATTAATATTCTTTTTTCTAATCAAGGGAAATCTGTTAAATAGCCATTTGAAAATATATGCTGATCACAGTGAGACGTTACTACTACGTACGTAGTAATATTAATTCAATGTCTCTCTGTGTGTCTCTCTTAATTCAATGTGTCTGATAAGATAAAATTCAATAATTTTCTTGATAGAGTGTATTGTTACTTCTTGATGGAAGTTCATGTTATACCTGTGAATATAATACGTTTTTATACTAATTTTCCTTTTTAATTAATTAAGTTTACATTAACTACGACTGGTTTCAATAACTCATCATACAATTTACCTGACGATGAGTAATTAAAAGTTGAAATTAGTATAAAAAATGTCTTATTTACAAGTTCAATAATTTTCATTACGATTTTCATGATTTTGGTTTTCCGTTATATCCTCAACACCTCCTAAAGAGTCGTTACTACTACGTACGTTAGTAATATTAATTCAATGTCTCTCTGTGTGTCTCTCTTAATTCAATGTGTCTGATAAGATAAAATTCAATAATTTTCTTGATAGAGTGTATTGTTACTTCTTGATGGAAGTTCATATTATACCTGTGAATATAATACGTTTTTATACTAATTTTCCTTTTTAATTAATTAAGTTTACATTAACTACGACTGGTTTCAATAACTCATCATACAATTTACCTGACGATGAGTAATTAAAAGTTGAAATTAGTATAAAAAATGTCTTATTTACAAGTTCAATAATTTTCATTACGATTTTCATGATTTTGGTTTTCCGTTATATCCTCAACACCTCCTAAAGAGAGCCGGTGAAATAACAAGAGGTCACTAATTACCACAACTCGTTCAACTATTAGGCACCCTGATAAAAATCCTTCATCAAAAAAGTAGTGTAGTTTCTGAAACCGGGCCGGAACGATTTCGATCTCACATGTTTTGTAAAAGAAAAAGTATTTTGTAGTGTGCTGGAGCCTGGCTGTGTCGTGTTTTAACTTTTGAAAGTGCCCTCATGACTCGAACTACTTTGATTCTTTCCTCAAAAACAAATACCACAAACGCCCCAAATGGGATCGTACAAACTTTAATTACGTACCGCTTTGAGCACAGAAATGTAATTAAAGCAGCGCGAGACAACCCTGGCGCTGTGTGTCGTGTGACAGTGATTGTTCAACTGCCAACACCGACAAGGGTGAGGCCCAGCGGCGGCGGCACAGCACAATAGCAGCCCGTCACTCGGAGCCGCCCGCGTTACGTATTGATTGTGTTTCACTCATGTTATATTCAATTTGCTTCAATGTATGCTTCGGTACTTGTTTACTTGGCGTTGGAGTTTCGAATCCGTCCAAGTGTGTGGGTCGGTTGGTTTTTAAGTCAGTTTGAAAATCTTATTCGCACTTTTGGGACACGAGCCCGGCGTCTCATGATCAGGGCTGTACACGTTTGCTGCTACATGTGTACAACATGTGCGCCGCGCCGTAGCGCTTATTATTACAGCTCCAACACGCCCCTGGTGTTTACTCCTTACCATCGGATGTCGTATACGGTTCTAAACTGAAACACACGCAACAGACAAAAGCGACGCTCGGTCGATCACTGCGCACACGTTTTCACTCTTCTATTTTTCGCCGCGCGTCTCCAAACATTTCCAAAAACATTAGCTCCTTTAAACATACAAAGGAACGCCATCGCGCCAAAATAACAATCTCCTTCCGCGCAATTGCCTCGCAATATCCACTAGTTTTTGCTTCACGTATTTATATTACGAGCATTAAGTCGTAGCCTCGGCAGTATCGGGCTCCGTTTATGAACACTACAAGCTCAATGGAGTATAAAAATATCCTCAAGTGGCCGGGCGCCGCGCGCCGCGCGCCGCGCGCCGCCGCACAGTGGGAAACGTTCATACAAGAGCATCTCAAAAATGGTTTTAACGAAAGTCGGAATCTCCTAGTGATGTTAATATTTTTATATACTGAAATAGTCAAACTATGAGATTACATAGCTTTTTTAGGGTTTTTTTAATTATAAGTTACTTAAATCGGCATTTAAACACGACCAATCGATTATGCTCTGATTTCATAACACATATTAATGATAATTCAAACCTAAATCCTGCATTATTTTTCATAGTATCTATAATAGTATTATATATTTTTATGATCACTAAACCCTTTTCTTTTTGAAACTGTGATTTGATTTTCAATTACTAGTATTAAAATATATATATTCCCTGATATATCGGAGGGTCTATATTTTGTCTTTATTTAATTTTCAATTAGAGTTTTCACTGTTGCCGCTGTCTGCCGCCGCGCAAATATTTTTAGTTTTAGATACCTTAGTTATCCAACAATAACAGGCAATTAATGAAAATTTGCGAAATTTTGCGAAATTATAAGTTATATCGAAAAATGTCGCTCAAGGTAGACTTCATTTTTTGCACTTGAAATATACACAATTCTTATTTTTACTATGTCGGCTACATAATGATAGTAATATTTTTTATTTTGATAAGTACTATCTACTAATGTACTCACCTACTCATTTACGCTTTAAAAAATAGGATATTATTTTATTATTTAATTATTTTGATATGTAACGAGCACCTTCTTAGGACTCAATGGACTATCATTGTAGGAGTAACTTTTCCTAATTTTTCTATATTTTTTTTTCATTTTTGTAATAAATATACGCATATGTACTCTAGTTATTGCTTGTAACTTCTTTTAATTTAAAAAATAACCTTATTTTACATCTAAGTTGTTTTAAAGTTTGTTTAATTTCACTTTTTCTATTTTGAAGATTTATTATAAATAAAATAAATCATATTGATAGTTGATATATCTTTTATTCCATTTCACATATATTCCATATTATGTGAAAAAAGTTTCATAGCAATGAATTGACAAACAAAAAAGTTATCGATTTTTGATACGGAGAACTCCGTTTGGCCCTCTGTGAACAGTGGGAACCTTACAATATACAAGAGCGTATCGAAAATGCTTATAACGAAAGTCGGAATCTTCAAGCTAAGTTAATATTTTTATGTACTCAAATAGTCAAAGTATGAGATTACATAGCTTTTTTAGTGTTTTTTTAAATATAAGTTACTTAAATCGGCATTTAAACACGACCGATCGATTACTTTCTGATTTCGTAACACAAATTAATGATAATTCAAAGCTAGATCCTGCTTTATTTTTAATAAC